>OOFB01032568.1:13912-30378 GCA_900323305.1 Trachyrincus murrayi | reverse complement strand
TCATCAGAGTATAGCCTGTCTTTGAGTGTGCTTTATACTGCTTCATACTGTGTGTGTGTGTGTGTGTGTGTGTGTGTGTGTGTGTGTGTGTGTGTGTGTGTGTGTGTGTGTGTGTGTGTGTGTGTGTGTGTGACAGAGAGAGAGTGAGACACGAGACTGTTTTATTTTAATTTTTTTTAAGTAGAAGTGTTTGTCATGCAAGTTGGGTGTATCATCACGAGGACCATACTTAAAAAGGCAACATGTCTGTTTTTTCTTAATATAAACTTTTTGTTTTGTGGGCGTTTTGTTCAAAAACAAAAGAAAACAAAAAAAGTCTTGTGTTGGACAGCAGTGGGTCGGGTCCCGGGTACCTCAGTCACTGTACACCATGCAAGGAGAGCGCACATGCGGTTGCCTTGGTCTCAAATGCAATGCCATAGTTGTAACCATAACACCAATTACCATAACATTGAATGTCTTGTTATGCTGCTGTGACTATTCCACGATACTCAAGGATTGCTAGGTTTCGTTAATATCAGGCTTAACGTGTGGTAACTCTCCATGGTATTACGTGAGGCGAATAGTCTTTTATTATTCTGATTTATTGTTATTATTCTAGGTTTTTATTTTTATTTTTTTAAATTGAGTAAGCTCTCATGCTGCTTACGTCTCCAAACTGACCTCAGATATTCTGACAAGTACCTCAGGCTTTTTCTACATGTTTCTCTTGGCGTTCTTGTATTGTATTATCGTGTTTTCCTAGGCAATATTTTATTGCCGGTCCGTCGGGCCTCAGGAGATTTATTTGTGTGTATATATTTTTTTCTCCATCCCCTCCTTCTCTTGAACAGCCTGTTGTTGTCAAGGTGTTATTGCTGTACAACCCTTAAAAAAACAACAACCCTGCAGAGAGACAGATTCTTGTAAATAGACCTGTATACACAAGCCGAACACTGATATATATATATATATATATATATCTCTTGTTTCTCAATACAGTATTGGGGCATTACTTTCTTTTCACATGAATGGAAAAGGGATCTCTGATCTCACCCTCTACTTATTTAAGAGTCATGTTCCACATGGAGTCCTGTGACATATACAGTATATATATATATATATTTTTTGCATTGTATTTTCTATTGAATTTTTCGAGAAAGGCGTTTTCCCCGTTATTATTATTATTATTCTAATGGCATCAGAACCTCTGAATTAGAAGCTGTGTGGTGGGATAGCGTCATCTCCCCCCCCCCCGCGAAGCAAAGCAGGCCTGTTGGCTGTGACAGTGTTAGTAGCTATACCACGAAGCCCCGCCCCCCACCCCCCCTTCCTTTTTTAAAACGCCAGTTTGAGCAGTATTACCTCTTCTATTAACCTGCTGATGTGATCTTTTAAAAGCTGTTATGTGCTAGTCTAGTCAGGCCATGACTTCACACAGAGGGATGGGGACCACCACCACCCCATCTGTGTATCGGTATTGGAGCCGTCACCATCGAAGCGGACGGGCTAATGAACAGCCTGACGCGGGGCCACATCTCGTCCCAAGCTGTCTTGTGTTTTAGTTCGGCGCGGGTATCGACAGTGGTGCCTGTGGGCCCCAGCAATATTTATACAGCAATAGTCATATCATAGTTCCGGACGTGAAATAATACTCTATTCAGCTGTGAATTTTCCTCCCTCCTGTGGTGCGGTGTAGGGGGGGAGGGGGAGGAATCAATGAAAATGTTTCATCCAACCTGGCACATACTCAGATTTGATATGTATGTATATGTATGTATAAAATGATGACATCACAACACATTAGCCATGTGTACATGGACAAGATGCTGTAGATTTCAACCCGAGCCTGGTACATGTCGTGCCAGGCAACGGGACACACACACACACACACAATCTGTTTTTCTCCAAATGCTGTCGTTACAACCAGGCTCCTTGTGAACACGAAACCACTTACCTCATGCGTTCGCTCATTTGCAACACTAACACGGAGACTCTCATCTTCAAAACAAATATGTATATAGTTACTTGACAAATGTAAAAGGATTTCTTCCTGCTTCATGTTTGAATCCTGTGAAAATGATCGATTTACAGTAAATATGTTGTTCACTTCTGTTGTGTGTGTGTGTGTGTGTGTGTGTGTGTGTGTGTGTGTGTGTGTGTGTGTGTGTGTGTGTGTGTGTGTGTGTGTGTGTGTGTGTGTGTGTGTGTGTGTGTGTGTGAGAGAGAGAGACTAAGCGGTGTGAATGTTAACTGTGAGCTAAAACATTTAGAAATATAAACTAGAGAGTACATCCATCTTTTTGTATATTAAAATAAAGAATGATTAACCGTACAGTGAGGTTGTCTTCTTTTTCACTAGCATTCAGGATTAAGTTTTATCTTATAGCAGACCAAATGTGTTGCCATGAAGGCCACTTCCATCATTTAAAAACAAAGAATCGGATACATGCAACACAATTAATCTAAATTGCATCTTTTTCGAAATACCAAGACCAGATGCATAAGTTACTCATACAAATCCATTGCATATTAAACATATTAAAAAAAATATGTGTGTTATTCTATCCAGGTATTCCTAATTGCCTTTACATTGACTGTATAATCAGAAGAGCTCCGATGCGCTTATTGGTTTGAAGCATCGTGTTGCTGGTTTCTTACATAAAATCATAACTATATGCACACTAGATGGCAGCGGTGGGATTAGCCGCTCGTTCTTTTTACTTTTAAACTTTATGTAACTTTACATTTGCTTTCAAAAGTCCTGCATTTGGCACGCATGCATTACGAATCTCAAGTCCCTTGGTCTAAGCTAATTTGACCAGAAGTTATTTTGCTTTTAAGATATACACTGTATACGCCTGTTGGGCTTGAGAACAAAACTGGAGAGCTAAAATAGATCAAATAAAACAGCTGGAGAAACACCCCGATGATTGACACAACGCTGCTATCATTCTGTAGGCCGTTTATTATAGCCCTACTAAATCACCGCGGATGAGTCACACGCAGAGCCGAAGAGAGCGACCGTGTGTGTGTGTGTGTGTGTGTGTGTGTGTGTGTGTGTGTGTGTGTGTGGAAGAGGGGCAGCCACTCAGGGCGCGTGTGCGGCGTCACGTGACACACGGGACGAGTAAAAACGCCAATTGAAGTTGAGGTTAAGAGCTGCCGACACGACTTCATCTGCACTCCGACTGACTGTTTTCAAACAGGGTCGTTTTCCAACACCCCCCCCACCACCCCCCCCCCCCCAAACAAAAAAAAACAATACGTTGTTTTTAAACGGATATACAACAAAGCAATGTTCTTCTGAGAAGCGTGTGACTATGTCACTTAACTGCCGAACAGGTGAGTTTTGTCTTTGTATGTTTTTTTCTTTCCTCGGGTGAAAAGCGCTCGAACCAAAATGTTCGCCCGACATGGAGCAGCAGAGCGGGCACGCTGTTGTGATCGGTCCACAGCATCCGTTTGATCCTGCACCGAAGGGGGTGGTGGTGGGGTGGGGTAACATAACCTAACCTAACCTAATAATGTGTCGTCTATTAGAATTGGACACGCGCAGTGGTGTTCTGTCGGTGAATAAGTTTGCAGCGGGCCATTTAAAACTTTGCGATTCCAGACGACGAGGACCGCTGGAGAGTTATGAGGCTCCGCTGTGCCGTTTACGTTTCAGATGTTTTAGGTGCTGTCTTGATCGTTACTCACTGTCCCCCCCACCCCCTCCACACACACACACACACACACACACACACACACACACACACACACACACACACACACACACACACACACACTCGAACGCTTCTCTGTTTCAGCCATCCAGGGACCGGGGCGACGTGATCTCAGGGGCTAGCCGGCTTGGAGTGGCCCTGCCCGGGGGAGACTGCTGCAGCCCTGGCCGCTGGAATGTTACGGAAGAGCAGCAGCAGCAGCAGCACTAGTGGCGGCGGTGGAGCAGCAGGAGCAGCAGCAGCAGCGAAGCGCTCTCAAGGGCTGCCTCGACACCTCTCCAACCCGAACACGGGTTCTCTGTCGGCCGGCTCGACCAAGACCTGGGATATGGGCCGTGCGTCCAAGAACAACAACCCGCTGAACAGCATCGGGCTGGAGGCCAACATAGTGGGCGCCCCGGGGGCTGACCCGGACTATGTTATGCAGCTGGTGAATGATGTACGGACGTTCGCCGACGTGTTGCTGAACCTGAAGAAGGCCTTCCAATGTAAAGGTACGTTCAAAACGTATGGAAATGTGTGGGATATTGATATGTTAATAGTTAGTTAATAATAGTGTTAGTAATATTGATTCGTGCAACGACATTCCAGCATGTGTTGCACTGTGTCTTATTAATTCCATCGTGGATCATTATGTTATTACACCATCATGTTGGAATCCATGCCAATCAGTGAGGGTGTGCATTCTTTTAAGTTTCACTTCTTAAGTAAACTTCTGGCAGCCTTTGATGGCAACGTGATAAGCGTGTTTGAAAGTTGGCTGAACTTCACATTTCACATTAGCATAATAATGCACTAATACACACAATTTGGCTTTTACTAGACACGAGTGTGCATTGTCTTGAATGCATCTCATTCTACATACTCCTGAGGATGAACAGAACAGACCCAAAATAATCACATATAGATGAAGATGGAATTTATATCAATTCACACACGCACACGCACACACACACACACACACACACACACACACAGAGGTCCCGGGTCCATGTGTGGAGAGGGGAACGGGAGTGTCTTGTTTTTCCATTCCTCTGGCTGGAGGAGTCGGGCCTCTTATAGGGAGGGATGCCTCTGCCCGGGCGTCATGCTGAGCGCCGCTCCCACACGTCACAGAAGCATTCGGGATATTCTCCTCCCTTTGCTCACTAACATCCCCTAACGTCTACTATTTGGCAGGTGGGGATGGGAAATCCCTCTCCCCGCCCCCCCCCCCCTCTCTCTCCCCCTTCCCCCTATTTGACCCAAGTAAACCTGTTACACTCTTCAATGTTGTTTAGTTATTTTGTTGTCTTGCTCAGATTTTGTATACAGTGTTGATTGAAGATATGTGTGCTAATCCAAGACCCTTGAAGGTACACCTTGTACTTCTGCCAGTAACCAGAATGGAAGCTTTTCGAGTAATGGTTTACAATGTAGGCTGTTGGGCCTTCTGTGCGTTCGCAGACGCCAGGTGTTCCAAGTCATGTAAACAGGGAGTTAAGGAGTTAAGGGAGATGTAGGTCAACGCAAGGAATATCCTCAATAAATATATGCAATTGGTTGACAATGGAGATGGCTGTGCTACTTATTTAAAAGTATGGCCTGCTTTGTGCCTAGTATTTAATATTATACATTTGTCATGTATTTTAGAGGTCCCACGATGCATACAATGCATGGTGTAATATAAATGTGATTGCCTGCCCCATACATTTCATGTTGTCTCACAGAATGGAAAGATCCGCCTGATTTCTATTCTGGAGTATTGTCACGTTGAACGGCTGAACAGCAGTGTGCTGCTGTAAGTCAGTGTTCTCACATGGAGAACATCAGAGTTTGTTTTCCATGACAAACTCACCTGTTTTGTGACCTCTTCCCAGACAGCCCTACATTTTCCCCGCTTAACCAGCTTGTAAAGAGTGCAAAATCCAAAAAAAGCATGGAAACTGCTGTAGTATTTACGTATTTTGCGACACGTGTTTCCTTTCCTAGGGATTAAAATGTGAATCTTGCCTTACTTAAAACACATTTTTAGTCTGGATAGCGACAAGACTTTTTTTCCCATTTAATTTACTAATTACGAATTCCTTTGCAATGTTTTTGTGTGTATGACCATTCCTCTCAAGATGCAGATTCGTTTTGAGAACCAAGACTACAGCATTTTCCTGTGATTAGGTCGTCTAAGTGATACTTTGTCAGTGAAGGCTATCTTGTTTTCCCAGACGTGTGCGTGTGTGTGTGTGCGTGCGTGCGTGTGTCCGTGTGCGTGTGTGCGTGTGTACATCCCTAATTGGACTAGATTAACATCTTGTTTGTTATGGTCTGAAGCCTATAGGCAGGTCACACGGTCAAGAAAGAAAGTCTCACACACACACACACACACACACACACACACACACACACACAGAGACAGTTATTTTCTGTCTTTGGGTCTAGGATAATTACATTAGGTAGACAAGGACAAACTAGCCTAGTATTTATAGATGGCAAATCTGATTCAACTGCAAAAGATTGAGAAATATGCTGACTAAGAATGTGACCAATGTCAACTAATCTTTCACAAAGTAGCCTACCTTCTTGAGCAAATTCAACTTCATCAATAACTTAAAATGCTGAATGTTTCATGCATACACGTAGGCCTACTAGTTTTTAATTCCCACAAGCGGAAAAAAACCATAAAAAGTTATGTAGTGTGGTACTACTTTAGTCGGGTCTCTCTGCTTTGTATCGCGTGGGAAGGGAGCCGCTGAACCGGCAGGCTGGAGAGGCGGGGGTCCGCTCCGCTGCATCCTCGGTGGTCGCCGTGTGATGTTGTGCGATCGGCAGCGTGTGTCAACATCTCGCGCCGCAGGGAAGCCGTCCACGCAGCAGGGTTTCCGTGTGGCCTAAGAAAGCTGAGAACAGCATAAACACCGTGGAGGAGGTGGGCAGGGGGGGGGTGAGGGCAGCGTCGATGTTATTCTATGCATATTTGCGCAGGTCCAGTGGTGTAGCGTGTCTGGAAAAAACAACAACGCAATGCTCGCCCCAAATTCCCCACCCTAAAAAGTTTCGTTCTGTTGGGTCCTCCTGAGTGCTGAATGCTAAACGCTAAGCACTGGCTCGCCATGTCGCTGTTTTCCTTTCTCTTAAGACAACCTTACGGGACGCCACAGCCGAAGGCAGTGCCCAAGCAAAGCACGCTGGCTTTGGCTGTGGTTGGCAGAACTGCAAACCGCTTCCCCAGTTGACTGGACCGACCGCGTTCGTTACACCCGTGGAGTAACACCCACAGGCTCCCGTGGTCAGAGTTGGGGTGTAGATGTTGTCTTTACGGTCCCCCCTCTGCTCCCGTGAGAGTGGTGCCAGAGCTAAGGTGCGTGTTCACCAATAATGGAGCTGTCAAGGAGCAAAGAATGCGGAGCAGTGGGAGTTGCGACTGATTGGATGACAGCCCCCCTCCCGCACCCCTCTTGTAGCCCTGTAGCCGTACCCCCTGTTGGGTCAAGATAATCTTGACCCCGTAGTCTTCTTCCATGGTCCACCAACGCACGCTGTTGACCCCTCGGTCTGGTCTGTCTCACGACTCGGCCCCCCAGCCTCGCCCTTGTATGTCTCGGATTTGCCGTAAAATCGGAGGTGACTTTAGTGTGTTAAGTAAGCGGCGAGGGCAGAGTGAGTGAACAAGTGTGGCTCTACTTTCATTAACATCCCAAGGCCGAGCAGGAGTTTCCTCCTCCCCTCCCCCGCTGCTCCCGTGAGGAGTGGATTTGTAGTTAGTAGGCCCCAACTGAAGATGAAAGCGATGGTTGGGGAAACAATATGACAGCCAAACAACTAGATACAAAGTCCAGTAAGAAGTAGCAACATTTACAAAACGGTTGTTCGTTTCCAAACTCCAAACTAGCCCTCCCAAGTTTGTTAAGTCAAACTTGGCTAGCCCTTTATGGTATACTATGTGCACATTTTAATGTTTAACACCGTGAATCTAAGCTACACAAGTAACTAATAACGGAAACAACCGTCAGCAGCCACTAGTGACCGTCACATTTCAATATTGGGAATACAGGAATCCAAAGCAAATTACATTTTTTTATTTTAATTTCAAAAAGCTGTGATTCGGGTTATTCAGCAATGTGAAAGCCTGGCTAATGGTTTAAATGTGGATGAAAAGAGAGCTCTCCATACACAGTGGAGTTGCCGGCCCCCGCCCATCCCCCTCCTCTTCCACATGCCCTGCATTCCTTTTAAACAAATGTTCACTTGTAGCTAGTGCCTTCAAGAGCCCCATGTGGAAGGTGTGAAGCTGATTGTCTGGGAAAATGGGGAAATACATTTGTAATTCATCCTCCATATACTGGTCATTCCTCTTTACAAAGTATACATGTTTACACGGAACGGTTCAGAGGAAGGAACGGATGCATTTTGTAGCCGAATAAAACGATGCCAGTAGATGATACTTTCGATCCGTCACAATCTTGAAATAAACATGTCCAGTGTACATTTGAAAGAAAATCTGATCCTCACTGTGACCTGAACTTTATTTTCGATGAATGCAAGGGAACAGGAAAAAAGATGTCCTTCTTCAAGAGCATATAGCCTATAGCTTCTCTCCCACAATCTCTTAAGATGCCTCACATAGTTCTGAAAAGCTCAGCGGTTTTCCCCCATTATCGAGCCCAAGAAGCTGAGGAATGTAATGCTGAGCCGTCGGCAGTTGGAAATATGGATTTTTGTGGAGGCCCATGAGGTTTGACGAGACGACACCAACACCATATACTTAAAGGGCTTTCAGTGCAGTTACAGCAGTAGAGATAAGTGCCAAAAGGCCATCTCAGCCCTAGAGGGCTTCGTTGTTCCTGAAAGTGTTGGTCTTAGCCACCCAACCTCAGGCGCTATAAACAACAGTGTTTCACCCAAACAGTTTTCTGAGTTGAGCAAGCGCCTCACAGCGTATGTGCTTACCTCGGGGCTTAAGGCGTATTTGCTCAATGCGGAGCAGGAATGGTACGGTATCGTCGAAGACTCCCACTTGTGCTCCCGTTGAGGAGAAGAGGAGGCAGAACGTGACTGGCCGACCCAACCAGATCTTTCTTCCACTAGGAGTAGCGTGGCTTATTTTCTCTGCACCAGTGTCATCGTGACACTGATAACGTCTGGCCTCGCTCCAGAAGAGCTGTATTGTTCTGTCTCTTTCAGTGCCAACCTCCTATTGTACTGCTGTGTGACATGGGCTAACTAATGTAGGCCTAATGTGTAACAAAGGCCTAATGCATTAAGCGTTATTAACCACTTACCCAACCTATTTAACCTCATTTATTGGCATGAGGGATTTCATTTCTTTATTCTAAACAGGGAAATTAGAGGTAATACTGGCTACTTGTATATCAATGTTGCAAATAAAACCAGGTTTCCAGTCATCACTCGGCCAATGATGAGTTTTTTTTTTCCCTGTGAAAAGTGCCACCATGTCTGCCAAAATGGCCACTTCACAAACGGTTGCGGGTGGCGCCTTTACTTGGATGAAAAGACAAATCCTTGCCCTTAATGCTTTAATGGCCTGCTACTCTTGCGAGGAGAAAAAGGACAGATTTGTTGGACAGTCTATTTCCCCACTGATGCCGAGAGATGTTTTTGTGCAAGCCTGTGGTTGCGCTGTGTTTATTGGGTGACGATTTATGGTGATGAGCCCCAGATCTTGGCGCTGGAGAGCAGTCACGGTGAGGGTTCAACTGACCCCAAGGAGCCCTTGCTAGCGGGAGCCGTCGCCGGTGCCTTTTTGGGTGGACCCGCTGAAATCTACAACCATGTATGCATGTGTGGTGGCGAGTGCTCATTTATAAGGCCAGGTGTACCCCAATTCTTCTTGTAGAACACATGCACAGATGCACTCACACAGCATATAGCATACAGAATTTGCTCATCTTTGACTTCATGAAAAAGGCAAAATGGCCTATAAGGCAAATAACCAGGGCTACCATTTATGTTTTATAATTTTCTTTAAATAATAAAAAAACTCATACAATGAAGAACCAGACGCTCCTTTGCTAGAAACATCCACAGTCTCTCGTTGTATGGTAGTACAAGGCTACGTGTGACAAAATACAACAAAACGATTTAATGAAAGTATCACCGACGCCCTTTGTTGCGTTGTCACTTTCCGGACAATGGTAATGTGATATTTCCCTGTCTGTGTGCCTGTTGTAAGGTCATTCAAAGATGTAAGGATGTGTCAAGGAGTCGGTCTGGCCTGTGGGAGAAATGCCAGACCTCACAAAGAGAGCAGTTATCTAGAGCTGAGAGCAGGTAGCTGGCTGTTTATGGACAGCCTGCTGTTTACTGTCTGCATGATGCCCGGAGGGAACCCTCTCTCTCCGTCTCCAAACAAGGCGGGGAACGAGGGCGGCTAGGCACCTAGTAAAGCTGCACATTTGTTTAGTTAAGAAAGGGGCTTGGGAGGGTGCTTTAAATACAGCCCTGGCCCAACTAGTTCACCTGTTGCAGATCACAGCTCAGCAGTGCCACAGAGTTACTGGCTACTGTGAGCTTTCCTTCTTGGGTTTGTGATTCCAGACAACGTTACCTTTTGAGGGAAAGCAGAGAGATTGACATGAGATTAGCTATTGTCGAGATCTCTATTTGATCACTTCTCTAACTTGTCTCGTGTGTTGTGAAACGGATGATTAAATGAACAACTAAATATAACAATATTTTCAAGGTATTGGTCATAGATTTGATGGGAAAAGATAAACATCCACTTCCCCTGGTTTATTAGTTTGGGCAGCCCTCCCCATTGTTCTCCGGCTTCCACCTGGATGGGAACATCTCTGCGTGACGAACAGAGTCAGTTGGCGCCAAACACCGCGGTTGTTGTCACCATCATCATCTTGGAATGGGGCGGATGGATCCACGGTGAATGGGAACCACCCTCTCCGCTTAAAGTCCGCTGTTTAGTTGTGGGATTAAGTAAGGCCTTTAGCCGGCCGGTCGTGTCACCCAACCATCCAGGCCCTCCCTCCGGTTAGAGAGGTGTGGACAGGGACATGGCGTCGCCCCGACGGCCCTTTTCCCAGGCGTAGTGCTCGGTCACCAGAGATCTGCCGAGGCTTGCCTGTCTCACCTGGAAGGGTCTTGCGGGTCCAGACAGGATATTTGATTGCCTGTTGTTGCCAGCTGCAGGGGGGTGGAAGTGGCTGTATTCTCTCCATATTGTCCTAACTGACACGTGAAGACAGCAGAACACAATGGGATTCCCCCACCAGGCTGACGCTAGATATACGGGAAGATTAAGAGGGCTTAAAAGGCAAATATTAAGCTGTGTTGTTGGCCTACTTTCTGTTAAGCCTGGTATTGTTGAAAGACACAAGTGGAAGTCCACCCAAACTTTTGTTTTCCTAAGAAGATCTTCCAGTTTGGAATTGGGTTGAAACTGATACCGGAAGTAGACACACACTTTCTTAAAGTGTAAAATGTATACCTCTGCCTTTTAGCCGTTCCACATCAATGTGCTACAAATCTAACAAAACCGGTCAAATACAACTACCGACCAGATGTTTCCATGACAACGCCAAAACAATATGCTCAAAGTGCCGCGGAGGATATTTTAATTTCAGGTGATTAAAGTCCATAAAAAAACTGTGTTGTAGATGAAGGTAACTAATATCTATTAATTGTTGGTAACTATGGTATAAGCGGAATAAACCACTCCGGGGTGTCCTGTTACTGGAAAATAATGTACGACGGGGGTGGTGATGCAGCCGAGGCGAAGCCAAGGTTGCTTATTACCCGTCCTGGTTTATTCCTTACATAGTTCATGGTGCTTAAGTGATTTAGTTGATGAAACGATAAGTTGATAAGTTAAATTACTTGATTAATCATTTTGCAAACATTTGCTGCTTATAGCTTCAGAACCTGTTGGAAAGTTGCTGGTCTGATATGTAATGTGATTTATGTGAGGGTGAAATCCATATTTTGACAGATGTTGGCAGATTCTATGCCCTCAGAATCTGAACAGCCAACCATAATTTCATGTTAAAGGAGCCGATTAGAGGAAATGTGCACAAGCAAAATAAGGCATCAGCTCATCTGTACCCACTGCGTAGAAGGTGGCCTGGTTATTGTGGCATGGTTTGGGGTTTTGTGTGTGTGTGCGTGTGTGTGTGGGTGCTTGGGTCTTTCATTGAAACAATGCTGCCAGGCCCCACACTGCACCGCCTGCTATCTCCACCATAACAATGGCCCGCCTCCCCGCGGCCTTCCCGCAATCGCCAACAAATTTCCAGTGAGCAGCTTTTTTGATGCCATTGTTGTGACAAAAGCAATTTGCGGCAGCGGCGAGATGTTGTCTGCCCCGGCATAGGGCCGACAATGAAACCGTTCAGTGGCCGTTCTTCCGGCCCCTGGCCCAAGCTGTCTTCTCCACTCCAGCGAGTACACAGACCCCCCTCTTAACGCCACTCAGCAACAGCAACGACTTGCACCAAACTGTCACACTGTTTTCATGACCACAACTCGCAATCAAGTTTTTCAATATATTCCCTCAAATTAAATCCGTTAAAGCTGTTTAATGTGTTTTCTTTGTGGGTGGACATTTTTAGGTATGATCTAACCAGCCCGATTACATTCAGACTGTAGTGACACAGTAGGGGTTCAGCTGGATGTACTTAGCTTCACAGCTTTCTTACTGTGCTTCTCGAGTAAAGGTTTATAGAAACTACTTGGAATCGGAATGATTTAGAAAGTATTTCTTAAGATTGATGTTTCAATTCTAATTGAACTACATTTTCGCACGTTTTGGGTGAAGTAGCCATCATGAGTTGATATCTGGCTGATATTGATTGTTTTTTGACATAACTGACCACACTAATCTGCAATGTGTGTACACGTTTGCCTTTTGTTCACCCTAGCTTACACCCATTACTTACAGTAATGAATATACATCTCTTCTCTCAGAGTATGAGGGCCGTTAGTATTCAGCATCAACATCTTGTTCCGCTGCATGCCCCCAGTCAACTCAGGTGTGTTAAACTCCACGGCCGCCGCTTCTCATGTGCTAATCAGCGACCTCACGTTTCTACCTACTTGAAAGGCATCAAACGCTGTCGTTTCCCCTGGAAACACCGGCCGACCACAACTGAGAGAAGGAGGGATCAAACCAAGGTGATGATGGTCTTCTAATGAAGGTCCTTTGTTCGTGTCCGTATATAGGAGTGGAGACTTCAAAAGGGGTGGGTGAGGGTGGGGGGTTGAGGGGTTCAAGGACCTTTCCCCTAGGGGCTAGCCACCCTGCCTAATGATGTGGTGATGGCCTGTAATCCAGAATGCAGTGAGGGTCAAAGGGTTATGGCCTTCAGCCTAGGAAGGGTGCTTCTGGTTCCAAGTTCCACAACTAAGCGAGGTCTGTCTTTTTGATAAAGTGCATTCTTAAAATGAAAGTTGTCGTGCGACTACATGATGTGCTACAAACCTGGGGCTGCTGATTGGCTCTAAAGTCCACTGACCCAGTTGTCGTCGTGATATAAGATCACACATTCAGGACATCTCCCTGGAATGTTTCTGTTGGGCTGTGCTTTTACGCCTGTGGGTTTTGAATGCCTGCATTCAACATAGAGGGGGCTGGAACCGGTGACGGTGGGCTGGGTGTGGGTCCGATGTAAACACATGGTGTATACACACACACACACACACACACACTCACAATCAGGCATCTCATTTCGACGGCCCCTGTAAATCCTTTTAACGTCATCATAAATTGCGCCTCTCGTCTCGACCTGCTCTGTCGGCGTTGCGGCCTTGATGAAAACCAGACGGGCCGCTTGTTGTGTGCAGCCCTGTGTGCCACTGCTCCTCACAAAACAGCCGGTTAGACGTGAGCTCACCTGTTGACTGATTGCCAACACTCAGCTGTATATTACGCACCGCAGCATAAAGCTATCTACTGGCTTTGATGGGTGCCTGGTTTTGACTCCCTTGCCAAGATTGTATTTCTTTCATGTTTTTGTTGTTGTTTGTCGTCTTTCTGATTCGTGTTTTATAGGTCTATTTCGGAATGTTACTGTGCATTTTAAAGGCATGCTTGGTTTTCAGCTACATTTAGATATAGGCTTTATAGTGTGAAGAAAGCTCGGGCATCAAAGACTGCAGTTGATTTTCTTTTACGTTCAAGCTGCACTTTTTCTTCACACTTTTATTACATGACGTCATTCGACAGACTTTTATCCAATACAAGGCCTTTGATGGTAGTGGTAGAACTGACTCTGCGTCACAATAAGTAACATGGGTTTACACTGTTTTTTTTTTAAAATAAGGGTATAGCAGTTTGGCAAGTTTACACAAAGACTTGACTTATCTTTACATCCAAAAGAGATCCATCATCCAAACTGTTTTTGTAACTGCATTCATGGAATTGGACATCTCCTGTCAGTTAACCCGTCTCATAGTCTCAAGCTGTAGTGTCACACCTGAACCAAAGACTAAAGAAGACAGGCAGCTAAGGGTTAATTCAAAACACGGCAGGAAACTCTCAACTGCATGCATTACTTGCACCCAGGGTGCAAAATTTACTTTTTTGTCCACCGGCCAGATGGCTAGTGAATGTTCAAATTTGACCAGCCACTCAATAGATTACCATTGTTTTTTTGGCTGGTGAGTAGTCATATCTACCAGCCACTTGCATATTTGACCAGCATTTGGCTGGTGGCTGCTGCTAATTTGTCGCACCACACACTTTTTCTGTAGTTTTATTTTCATTAGAATCGATCATGTGTGCTATTGCTGTAATGAGAATTGCTTGTAATGGACAATAAAGATCTTGTCAATCTGATTCAGAATCTGAAAGACATGCATACCTCTCCTTGGTTATCTGCTAGTTCATTAAGACATAAGACATTTTTGTCATAGCCGAATGACAAACAGTGTGACACAGAAGAAGCCAGAATGCATGCAGGTATAATCAGAAGGCATTGAATGCATTCTTTTCGTCTTAAGCAGTCGTCCTCTGGCGGTTTACTGAAGGGAAAGGCCCCGCTTCACGAGTTCACTCAGACAGCTGTATGACAAACAAACCAGTCTGCTCAATGACACAGTCGCCAGCTATGTCATTTGAGTCATGTGTTCCTTTACATTTTCACACATGAAAACAGCGGAAAAGAAGATCTTTATCCCAACAAAAAATATTTGTGTGAAAATGGTGGTTCCAGAATGCCTGAATGTACCTTGTACTTTATTTAGAATATAACACCTTTAACAAAAAGAGAATATTTTCACTTTAAGTCCTTTATTACTCATTAGTCATAAGTAATAAAGGAGTCAGAGGTTCATCTCAGTAAGGGGTTATTCATTCATTCATTGATTTATTCATTACAGTAAGGGGTTAGAGATGTCTCCAGGCACACTGCGGATATTGGGGTTTGAACCCCCCACCGCTGACTTCCTCTTAACCTTCTGATTGTTTGTTTGGCAATGTTATTAGTTAGAAAGTAAGTGTGTGTGTGTGTGTGTGTGTGTGTGTGTGTGTGTTTTAAACGAAGAAGTTGCAACATCGTGTCATTTCTTCACTGTAACTCGTCTCTTTGTTTAACTCCCGGGTGTGCTCTTCTCTTGCCATGTACTCGCATGAGCAAGAGAATACAGTAGAGTTGAATAAATACTAGTCCTGGAGACGAAAGCTTTCGATGGAACAGACAGGCGATGACATGTCTGCAACGATCACAACACAAATAAAACACCAGGGAAACATTGGGTGCATGGAGTGTGTCATGTGGTTGGCCCGACGTCAGATGACAAATATGTAGCGCCAGACGGATGTACGTATGATCATCACACAACCAGATGTGTATCTTTTGTCGCCCCGGTGGGGCTCTTTGGTCTAACCTTGTTTTTTTAGCTTGATATTCTAAGAGACTCATTCTGAACACGAGGGTCTGGATTGACGTGCCTCTCCTCTCTCTCTCTCTCTCTCTCTCTCTCCATGCAGACATCCAGGAGGGTCTGAGGCACACGGTGCAGGAGCGCCTGGGCGACCTGCTTCGCGTCCTGAAGGCCGTCATCGGCAAACACCCCACACTCAACTCCGTGGACATCCTGGGAGCCGCCGGCACGGTCATCGCAAGGGTCAAAGGTCAGCCCTGGCAGTCTTTCTAGAGTGGATATGTGTGCACACAGACAGACAGACAGACATGGGGGTCCATTGTAGTCCTGCAGATTCAGGTCAGAGGCCCTGTAGTAGTGCTCCAGACTGCCACGAGGAACCTCTTGCACGCGTATTCTCTTGACTTCTTCTCTGATTTGAATTGGCACGGGGTGTTTTTCCATTATTTTCAAATTACTGCAGAGTAGACACGTTTTATTCCTGGAATACGGTGCTGGAATAAAATTCCGGAATTAAAAATGTTTTGTATACCAAAACCTTTTCCATACAAGAGGAATCTCAACGCAGCGACCGAACAGGCAAAGCAGTGCGACGGCCAGCGAGGATAACATTCTTCCTCTTCACTCGGCTTCCTCTGAACGGGTGTAATTTGCATTCCGTACTCCTGCGATGTGGAGGACATCTTGGCAGCATAGTAGACGGTCAAGCCCCGTTCTCTGCCTTTTGTTTGCCGAGGCGTGTGTGTGTGCATGTTTGTTTGTTTGTGTGTGTGTTTGTGTTCTGTGGCCGTCTGCTGATCCACCTGTCCTATCGCAACATCTGAAACACACTTCAGCACTGAAGAATCGTCGTCTCCACACTGGCTAGGTACAACGTGCGGAATTCCCAAAAGATGGATAAATGAAAAAGTCAAGACACTAGCGGCGGGCGTA
>OOFB01032568.1:0-13892 GCA_900323305.1 Trachyrincus murrayi | reverse complement strand
CTTCCTCTGAACGGGTGTAATTTGCATTCCGTACTCCTGCGATGTGGAGGACATCTTGGCAGCATAGTAGACGGTCAAGCCCCGTTCTCTGCCTTTTGTTTGCCGAGGCGTGTGTGTGTGCGTGTGCGTGTGCGTGTGTGTGTGTGTGTGTGTGTGTGTGTGTGTGTGTGTGTGTGTGTGTGTGTGTGTGTGTGTGTGTGTGTGTGTTGTGTTGTGTTTGTTTGTGTGTGTGTGTCTGTGGCCGTCTGCTGATCCACCTGTCCTATCGCAACATCTGAAACACACTTCAGCACTGAAGAATCGTCGTCTCCACACTGGCTAGGTACAACGTGCGGAATTCCCAAAAGATGGATAAATGAAAAAGTCAAGACACTAGCGGCGGGCGTAGTCACTACAGTGGAAATACATCTTTTTTAAATTGATCTCAGACCAGGATGATGCAATAAAAAAAAAATAGACAAGGAGACTGGATGACACGCACACATTAAGACATGAGCTACATCTGTCTATAGAAGAATACGATGTTTGAAACCCCATGCAGCAGCAGCACAAGAGATTTGTATCTCAGTACCCGGTGTGGTAAGTGGTAACATGGCCATCCCTGTCCACTAGGGGGTGGCTTACAAGCAGGCGCCTGACCCGCGACTCGGGCCAGCACGTAACTCAAAACCCCCGAGCATAAAGGGTACAGTGAGCCGGGCTGAAAGGGAGAAGTGGTGGGGCGGCACTGGGGGGGTGTAAAGAGCCATGAATCAGCGAGAGACCCCCGGAGACCTCCAGAGACATGGGCTGAATGGTGGGGATGACGGCGGGCCCCGTGCAACGCTGTTCCTCCAGAGTACTTTCCCTTGTTCCCCCCCCCCCTGTGTTCCCAGTCGTCAGAGCTTTGATCGCTGGGTGTGATCGCTCGGGTCTCTGCTCTTTGAGTGACTGCCAGAAATTCAGGAAGAAGAAGAAGACGAAGAAAAGAAAGTCCCCCCCACAAACATGCTTCAGATGGATGTCTCCACTTTCATTCCTACCAGCGGACTACTCGTGAAATAATAGAATATATATTATATGCACACGTACACACGCACACACACGCACACAGGGAGAGAAGGTGAGCACACTTAAACTCCTGCCGTCCTGACGCACAAGGCCCCATTGTGCCCGGTGTTGTGTTGTACAATCTCTGTCTTTGCCCGCCGGTTTTGTCTACTTTTGCAGATATAATCTTTGAACCGACTATCGGTTGTTCAAACCAGATTCAAGGCCTTTTCTTTCTCGGGCACAATCCTCTCAGGTTTCCCTTCCGTCTCTTCTTACTGCAATCTCGAGGCCAGCGCAATAAAAATATCAACTTTCTTGAGTTATTGAAATTCTTGCCTTGTTCTCTCCGCCATCTTTGTCTGGAGGAGATGCGTGTATCCCTTACTGTGTTTATTTACTGCAGTTAAAGGAGCTATATGTAACACATGTATTGTACTAAAGCATAAAATGACCATTATATGTCATCAGAGATTAAGGAAACATGCTAATACTGGCTTCTCCGACAACAATGCTACAGCCAGTATGTTCTCCTTTGACATTTCCATTTCGGGTCTGTTTACTATTCTCTGAGTACCCCGGGGTTGCCAGATATGAAACAAAATGGCACACAAACACAGCATGCTACAGCCATGGAAGCAAGTAAACAAACTGGATCAACTGAGATTGTACTAGATTCTACTCGACCTCAAAAGCCTCGTCCTCTTTAGAAAAAACCTCCATGACCAGAGCCGTGCTAAAACACGGGTCAATCTTGGAGTTGCATTTGAAAGATGGAGACAGCTTAGAGCCCAGAAGCATTTCAAGATGGTTGGTGTGTTCAGTGTTCTCAACCTGGCAACACGCGTTAGCCTGAGTCTGGGGAGGAGGAGGTGGGCGGAGACAACTCTCTCCAATACTGTGAATTTGGACTGCAGTACCAATTTTAAGTTTCAGTTTTACATATAAACACATACATATCTCTGGCCTTTCCACTGTTTTTATCGTGCTTGCTTATCGGACAGTTGTTGGAAAAGTCTCATGGTTTCTTGAAGTATGAACCCCGGGGGTAAATTACATGACTTTAAATACCACGTTTGAGTAGTAGGTCTATATCTCAATTCAATTACAAAAAACTACTAATTGTTACGACGGCTACATAAAACATGAACATGAAATGCTTGAAGACATGAATTCCAGCAGGAATTATATGTAAGACAGTTGGATCCATACACTGTATCTAGACCTACAGTACGCGCTTCCAGTGTTTTTTCACTTTTATGTTTTGCATATGGAGAATAAGCTAATCTCCAAGCAAATATTGTTTTGTTTGTTCAGACTTGAAGGAAGAGGCTGATTACTAAGCTATTTTGTGTTTTGTATTTTGTGAGACATGGGGATCTGTTTTCCTAATGTAAAAAAGTAAATACTTTGGAATGACGTCGTCGCAAACAAAACGTCAACTCAATGCTCAATGGCCACTCATCCAGTGGTACGCTGCCTTAACCGGGCCAGTTAAGTGTACAATTAGTCGGTGCGGCTTTGCACTTGAGATGGTAGTTTCCATATTTGAACGTTTACTGGAGAGGTGGGGTGTGCGGGGGGCCCGGGGGGGGGGGGTTTGGGGGGTGTGTCAGCACTCTGGAATCATTGTTATGAGACTCACAGGATGTCCTGAGGAAGAAGCCAGCGCTACAGCTCTGAGTTCTCGGGGCCTGGGAATAGCAGCGCTCCAGTGTTCAGGAGCAGGGAGGATCATGGCAGGGGAGACCAGCACCACCCCAGGTTCCTGAACCCAGAACCCCAGAACCTTTCTGGTCAACCTACCTACTTAGTGTGATGGACCTATTTATTCTGTCTTCAGGTTTGCTCACAGGGAGAGTAGAAGAAGAAGGGAGTTTTTAATTGAGGATTTTTTTTTTTGTCCGGTTTGTTTGAGGGTTTCGGGTCCCTCTGCCTCTCTGTGGGTGACGGGTGACGTAAGAAGGGCAAGTGTTGTGACGCTCTGACGGTTTAGCATGTCGTCACAGAAGTCGAGCAGCGCAATCGTTTCCTGTGAAACAGGAAGCACTCTGCAAAGTCTGATTTCTTCGCCTCTGCTGCTGCGGGCTCCTCCGATCGGGTTCTGAATACGTTCTGTCGCACTGCAAAGCACAACCAAACGCACACTCGAGAGTGCAAGGAATCGCCGACCTTTGACTCCAGAATTCTTAGACACTCGCATAATCTCATCTCCGATAGCTTTTTGCATTTTTGTTTTGTTTTGGATGTGCCAATGGAATATCAAACCAGGGGATTAGAGGTGGACTGCATTCTTCAACACTCTCCCTGGACTTGGAAGGTCTTCCTGTAGCCATTTTTGTTGAAGTAAGACACCGCACACGGCCACTGCTTTGGAATGCAGTTATAGGGTCTCTTTTTTTGGTGCTGATTTATAGTGTTACTAGTTATTAGTTATTAGTGTTGTTATTTGGTGGTATTACTTTATACTTTCTAATTGTCAACCTCGAACGCTCTTGCCGCACGGCTGCATTGCCCGTATGACATGTTATGACTCCTATTCCAATTTGTTGCTGCAAACCTTTCTTCACTTTACTTGTAAAAGCAGCTCATTTGTTTGCTTCTTGAAAGCCAGGCGAAGTGGTATGAACCACTTCTTTAAAAATAAATTAAAAAAAGATCAAAAACACATTTTATTGTCTGTTACACTATATAAAATCAATAACAATGTTTATTCTGTCTTTTTAGCTTCTGTGTTTGTTTTGTCATGCAGTAATCAAGTTATATGTGTGTATGTTTTGCTGAAACCTAAAACCAATACATTATTCCTATAGTTTGAGCAGAGGGAATGGAAACCTTAAATTAAAGAAACGTTATTTATGAATGTATAGGCAACTCTGAGCTTATCCGTGACCAAAATCAGACGTACTCGTCAGCAGTGACTGCTTTGTGTTGGAGGTTCTCATGTGCTTTATCTCTTCTTTACAGCCGTCGACTTCAGGGAAGTGAGCCCAGAAGACAAAAAGGCTATATTTGGCGAGATATACGCGTCCATTGACACTTTGGCATTCACATTCGGCAATGTGTGAGTAGAGTGTTTGTTTACCTTTTCAGCACCTTTTATGACTTTTCTTTTGTTAAATGCAAGAGGCTAAAAACTGTTTCCATTCCTTCTCTGCTTTGTGACAAGAGACAAATGGTGCGCAGTATATTGCACCAACTTAAGCAGAGTAAAAGTTGTCTTTTTGGATCAAGGGATTTGGGTTTTCTGAACGTGTGCAGCGGCAGCAGCATTAATATATGATTGACTATTAAGTTCCTGGTTATAAGTCCTCTCCTCTGTCTGTGTGTCCAGAGTTTCTGACTTCCTTATGGGAGATGTGGACAGCGGCCCAGGGTTGGGGATCCCCCAGACCAGGAGAAGCAGGGTGAGACGGCATCACACACACACACACGTCTCTTTCTTCCCTCGTCTCTTGTCTCGCAGGCCCTTTCGGAGTTGGTTGTTTTCAAAGCACCGCTTTCAAGCGGATCCCATTGGAGGGGTCTCTAAAAAACTAGTGACTTTTTCTTTTTTTCTTTTTTTAAAGAGCCTGTACCTTACAGAAAAAAAGCCTCAAAGCCATTTCTGTCTCTGGTGTCGAGATGTAATCCGCCACGCAGCCTCTGATGTGTTGTTTTGAATGTCTATTTCCGCTGCCTCTCGCGCCCTGTGCTTCAATCTGTATTGTGTGCTTTCTTTTCAGTCTTTTGACAACCTGTCTGTGGATCCCGGTGGATATGTTTCAGAGAAAAGTGACCTTGCAGGTAAGTGCTTTTTATCAACACACACACACACACACAGTCACACACACTTTCTATTAATTTCACTTGGCCCTAGGCGTCACAGGGTTTAAAATGCATTCAGCATAGAACATACTTGCCGTTATTGTTATTAATGTTGCTGCACTGGCCGGAAAACAGGTTTATAATTTTTATATTGTGATTGGTTGCCTGAGGCCCAGAGTCAGTTTAGGAACTGGCGTACTGATTTAGGCCCTTTTGGCCTCTCAAATGCCTGAGGTGGGCCCGCCCTGTGCCTGTGTGCCTCAACCCCTGTTATTCCTGCTGCTTTTTTCATCCTATCCGTGGGCTGTCCTTTTCCCCCCTGCTCCATCCACATGTCTAGCATTCCTTGCCTGTTAATCAGTAGTTACGCATGGGATGGGAAACACATGGGGTTTGTGTTGAATCAGATGGCGCGCAGCTGAGGCGTTTATCGTGAGGGTTTATCGGCCGCACGCTGCATAGGTGCATTTACAACACAGAGGAGGAACCACTCGAACCGCGGGGAGAGCAACACACCTTGGATAGGCAACTGCTGTTTCTGATTGACTCGAATGAATCACCGGTAGCGACGTCACAGTTGACATATTTGTGAACCAACGAGGAACAGCGGTTGCGATACCTGTGTGTCGCCAGGGATAGTTCCGAGGGTTTGATTTTGTTTTGGTTTGGCTCTTGATTTGCTAAACCGTTTCCTCATAGCGTGGTTTGGATGTCAAGGCGTGCATTCCATGTACATTCCAGTTTGACTGTTCAAAAATGTATTTTGACACTTTCATGTCCTCTAGGGACTGAACCATTTTCTCTTTTCTGTATTTTTCTGTTTTACCGCCTGCCATAACGGTACATGATGGCACAATATGAAAAGGAAGCACATTTCAACATGGGTTACACATGTAATAACCCACCTCTGAAAATACATAGAAAAATGGGTTCTTAAACGTAGAGCACGATTAACTACATACTTCTTTCCCCGCGTAGACCCCGAGGTGGCGCTGTCGCGGGAGGAGGAGGTGGATCTGACCCTGCAGAGGAACCACAGCGGAGTGGAGTCCGCTCTGCTCTATGCCAAAGCCTGGTCCAAGTACATCAAGGACCTGCTGGCCTGGGTGGAAAAACGCCTAGCCATGGGTGAGGTGCAAAACGTGGTAGAAGGGAAACGTATTCATGTCGTACTGCTTTGGGATACTACTATGCCAATGGAGTTGAGTGATTTATGAAAGCTCATTCAACACAGGGACGCACATATATGCAAATCCTCATTGGGCTTTAGAAGAGTACAGTCATGACTCATCATCGCATTCTCTTTTTGTTAGATATCGAGTGTGCTAAAAGCTACAGCAAAATGGCAGAGTCTGCAAAGACACTTCTAAGTCAACAGGTAACTAATAATATGCGGTTATGAATTGCTATTCTGATCACGCGGAACTTAATGTTGAATATTATCACAATTTCCTCGATTTGTGTTGTCTTTATTCAAAGGACTACATGCCATTCAGTGACATCTACGTGTCAACGCTGAAGAACGACCTAGAGTACAGCCAGCTGCTGGTTCAGACCGCGATGGCCCTTCAAACCAACAAGTTCATCCAGGTAACGATAACCAATACAACTAAACACTAGTATTTTTGTTTTAAATGTGCTTTATAAATAAAGTTGGATTGGATTGGATAGTATTAGTATTAGCTGGCGCACACGTGCCTAGGAGTATATGAACACTAGCCTGGCTAGCTCGTTAGCTTTGTTTCACTGCCCAAACACCCATTTGAATCCCGATCTCCCATTGGCCACAACAACCTCACCAATCCAATGACGATTTGTTTGATCTGTTTTGTTTCTTTAGCCCCTATCGGCCCGTAAGAGCGAACTGGACAAGCTGAGGAAGGACATCAAGGAGCAGTGGCAGAGAGAGCAGAAGAAAATGGTACATAGGAATGTTCCCCTACAGATGACTGAACTGACGCTTCTTGTGACGTGCAGCTCTCCACTCACAATCTGTATTCCAGATGCTATCTTTGTACCTGGCGACATTCTTCATGTTTAGCTGTGGGCGCAGAGCAGAGTAGAGTCCAAACATGCTTATGTTTTAAAAGTGTGTTTCGTAGCTGTATAATTGTTGTCTTAAGAGATGTTAACGCGTGCGCTAATGCTGTTTAAAATTACGTTTCTGAAATAGGGCAACATCATTAATATAAAGAATATTTTAAAACTGCAAGGAATTAGTTCATACATTAGCTTATAAGCTAATGTATGAATTCATGCATTAACTTAACTCATAAGCATTAACAAGTTCCCTTTCCAAACCAAGACCTCCACACGTGTGGGCTCACCGGTTTCATACCAGCTGCACACCACCCAATGTGTGTCGGTGTCTTTCCAACCGATCCAGTTCCATTTTTCCATATTTGTTTTCGGTCTTTTCCAGCATGAGGCGGAGGTGAGCATGCGCAAGGCACGAGCGCTGCAGGCCCAGCGCCGGGACGAGTACCAGAAGGCCCGCTCGTCCACCAGCCGCTCCCAGGAGGAGCAGCAGCAGCCCCAGCAGCAGCAGCCCCCCGGGGCAGGCAGTAAGCAGCTGGAGAAGAAGAGGAGGCTAGAGGAGGAGGCCCTGCAGAAGGTAGGCAGGGGAGGCAGGCAGGCAGGGGAGGGCCGGCAGTATATTACAAATACTTCATATTTGTTCATACCTTTTTATTTATTTTCTATTATCTTTTGCTGGGTCTAGGACAGGCAGAATGGAAAATACTTTGTATTTTTTTTTCAAAGAAAGCGATAACAAATAAAGTACACAGGCTGAACAAATACGAACAAACTTGTAACCTGTAAGTAGCTCGTGATAACAGTGTCGGTTCAGTGGCGATTTGTAAACGGCAAACGTCTTTTTTCGTTCTTGCCTCGGTGAACCCGTGAAGCACCGCGTATTGTCCCTATTTTTAATGACCTGCGTTGTTCACTATTGTCACTATTCCCGCTCTTCCGCGTGTCCCGGTCTCCCCCCCCGGCAGGCGGAGGAGGCCCAGGAGCTGTGCCGGAGCTGCCTGGCGGACGCTGGCGCCAGACACGTGGACCTGGCCAACGCCAAGAGCACCATCCTCACCCAGATCAGAGAGCTGGTGTTCCAGTGTGACCTCACGCTCAAGGCCGTGAGTACCCGGGGCCCAGCGCTAATGCCGCCGCCGCGGGCCTGTTGCTTCCACGTCGCGTTGTATACCGCTGCTCGCGAAGCCTGGGGTAATCCTGCAAAAGATTGTGATAGGAAGAAGTCACGAATACAATCCAGTCACCTTCACTATACCATTCAATACTTAAAGTGGTGGAGCAGTTTAACGATAACTTTCTACGGTCTCATTATCCAACCATTACCCACCCGCCTCCCACAAACTCTGGCTACTTGTTTTGTGTGACTAAAACCTTTGATTCTTTTCTTAATCAAACGATACACAACAGAAGAGCACACAACAGAACAATCATCTTCAAGTACAATGGCATTTTTCAGGGAGGGTAGAAATAAAATGAAGTGACTAAATTGGACCTTTGATTACTCTGTTCTCTGCTCACCCGACGAGGCTGTGTCGAGATGGAGTGGGTGGCTTTGTGTGTTCCCGCCGCCACGCACACACACATTGACTTGAATCTAATCGCGGGTGTGTATATGGTGCCCCGTCCCCCCCAGGTGACGGTGAACTGGTTCCAGATGCAGCAGGTGCAGAACGTCACCCTGCCCGCCCACTTCCAGGCTCTGAGCGAGAGCGCCAAGCTGTACGAGCCGGGAGAGCGATACGCCGAGTTTGTGCGTAACCTGCCCAAGGGCCGCGTGCACTCTGACTCCGTCTCCTCCGACAGGTATACCGTCACCTGTTGACTTTATTGAAATTTTTATGTGTTTTTTACGTGTTTGCGTATTGTATTGAGCTGCCAGCATTTAGGGAAGTCTAATGGCTGACTAGGACAGGCCTATAGAAGTCTTTCAGTCTACACTTGTGCCTGGTTCCACTTCCAGGGTTACAATGAGTCAACAATGTGGGGGTGGAAAGAGACGGGGAGTAGCAGCAAGAGGGAGGGAGAGAGAGAGAGAGAGAGAGAGAGAGAGAGAAAACCAGAGTGTGTAAGGGCGAGAGAGAATGCAAGTTGAATGTGCTGCCCTTCCTCAGGAAATATCTGTGGCACAGGCTGAACACAGCACAGGAGATTGTGAGTGTGGGATTTTGGCTCTGGTTTCGAGTGACTCTGCTTGTGGAGCACACATTGCTGCCACGGTACAATGCTATCAGCACTATTTGGTAGTGGAATATTATTGTTTTTAAAGATCCCTCTCCTGGCCTTTTTGTCAACACTGCAAAGTGACTGATGTGGGTTGCTCCATTTTTAACGGTTTACTATGAATCAAAGACATTTGCGTGATGACGGCAGGCATTGTCCCAGGCATTTTTCGGCAGTTTAAATTTTTTTTAAATTTCCGCTGCGTTTATTTGCATGTTTCTGCATCTTTCCCGGTTTCCGTAGCATAGATGGGCCTCTTAGTGGAAGGGTATATAAAGCCACAAGTCGTATATAAAATCATATTATACTGTATAAATTAATTTGCCTTCAAATATGTAATTCTATGCTTTTCCTGATGGTGACATCCACAATGCAGTACATTACTAAAAGAGAAAGGGAGGCAGCTTTCAGTTTAAGGTTTCAGTCGTTTTTCTCACTTCCTATTTCTCACTGTGGCTTACCGCCGGTGTTTTAAGAGAATGCATGCCGGTACAATGGTCCCTGCTAACCAAAACAACAGGGTAGCTCCCCCCGCTGTGACCCGTTCACATGCGGGGTTTTTGGACACACAAATAGAAGTCTATGGCCAAGGCGAGAGAACGCAAACCTGGAGAACGTCGAGGTGTCGCGTTCAAACCAACACATTCTCCCCTTGTCGTCTCAGGTTCCTCTTCCCCAAGAGGTCGGTGGACAGCAGGCACTCCTCCCACGGCAACCTGTCCCAAGCGTCCGGCGACGTGCTCAGTGGTGACGAGGTGGACAGCCTCTCGTACTGCCGGCCCGGCAAGTCTAACAGTGGTGGCGACATGCAAGGTGGGTGCACGCACGCACGCACACACCATTGTGCAACCACAGTACTTACTTGCACAATAGCCCGCCGTCTTCGTGGCACTAAATGAACCAAATTCTCTAGATAAGTGTCAGATCACAGGCGAATCACGTGAGCACAAAATGAGCCACCAGGCGAGAGACTTGTTTCTGTTATTAACTGCCAGGGACTTTTGACTCGTGCCTCTTTGGAGGGGGGGGGGGCGGGATACATCACAAACTCAGACGACCTGAATCTGTTCTGCTTCCTCTTCAGGGTGGATGTCGGAGTATCTGCTGTATCAGATGTGAATCAGTTTGTGACTGTGATGTGGCGTTTATTCTGTTATTCTTCTTCCTGACGCAGCGCCGAGAGGCCCGACGCGAGCCTGGGCCTCGGGTAGCCAGGGCAGCCAGAGCGGCATGTGCAGCGACTCTGAAAGCGCCGGGGGCAGCAGCGAGTCCCGCTCCATGGACTCTCCCACCGCCAGCCCGGGTACGGAGCAGGCCTTTCACTTTGATGTTTTGTATTCGTAGAGGACGTGACCGTTGCAGCTAAAGTGGCGGTGGGTCTTAATTTGTGAGGAGCTCAAACAACAAACATGATTACAGTAGGATTTGGGAAGGCTTGCTTATATGACCCTTAATAGTTCTCCTCATTTCCCATCTGGGATTCATAAAGTACATCTTATCTTGTACATGTTTTTTCTAAATGTGTTGCGCTGAGAGCAAAGCCAGAGAGTCCGTGTCCTTTATTGTGTTAAATGCTACTTCAAATAGTCTGTTGCCGTTGCTTTGTGTCTATTTGAGACATTTTTCTGACTCACAACGTGTCCCAACTTCCTCATTGTGCGCTCCACAGGTCCTCTACCATTAAGTCAATACACTTCACGCTATGGCAAAACAAAACAAACAAACACACAGTTGTTTGTTGGGACGTACGTGGAGTGGAATGCACTTCCCTATCAAACCAAGCCCTATCAAACTGTACGTGTGCTCTCAACCACACGCGACGCTAGGCACTGTAATGTACCGTGACGCCGCCTGAGATGAGGGATTCGGTTTCTTTTGTTTCTTTACAGGCGATTTCAAACGCCGGCTGCCCAGGACCCCTTCCACTGGGACCATGTCGTCAGCTGACGACCTGGACGAGAGGGAGCCACCCTCCCCCTCAGACAATGGTGAGAGAGAGAGAGAGAGAGTGAGAGAGAGAGAGAGAGAGAGAGAGAGAGAGAGAGAGAGAGAGAGAGAGAGAGAGAGAGAGAGAGAGAGAGAGAGAGAAAAAATATATATGTGTGTGTGTGTGTGTGTGTTAGGGCTGTCCTAAACTAAGAATTCTGTTGGTCGACTAAAAGCAATCCATTTTTTAAAGTGTAAGAGTGTAATTGCAACATGCGTCTGTGAAACCAAGGGATCTTCAGCAGGGAGTTGCTGCTGGGAGTGTAGTGGCCAGAGTTGTGCAACGTGGCCAGATGTTGCGGGTATGACGGTGACATAAGCAGGAAGAGATTGCAGCTGTAGCCGGATGATGTGATGTGATGTGTTGGGTTATGGACGAGACACAATGTGTTGTTATTTAAACTCTTTAAACAAAGTTGGATCTCAATCTTCCTTTAACGGCGACATGCATTTTATTTTGTTCGATCAAATGTTCCGACCTTGTGTTCTCGTTTGAGGATTTACTTGTGGTATACTGCTGGTTGAACACATTCTAATTGTTTGAGGATTTACTTGTAGTATACTACTGGTTGAACACATTCTAATTGTTTGAGGATTTACTTGTAGTATACTACTGGTTGAACACATTCTAATTGTTTGAGGATTTACTTGTAGTATACTACTGGTTGAACACAACAGTATCCGGGGTGCGAAGCAATGCACACGTTCTGAACCGAGCACACTGCTCACCAAAGTTCCTCTTTCTTGCGCTGACTCTCCTCAGGTCTGGCGGAGATGGTGACGGAGACAGCGAGCTCCCCCGGGCCCTTCCGCAACGCCCAGATGTCTAAGGCGGCCCAGAGCCACAAGCTACGCAAGCTGAGAGCTCCTTCCAAGTGCAGGGAGTGTGACAGTCTGGTGGTGTTCCACGGAGCCGAGTGCGAGGAGGTACAAACATCCCATGGTCGCTGAAGCCCAAAGCACACACGGAGCGTGAATGTAGCGTGGCTGGATTTTTTTCGCTATTTTAGATTTATTTTTAAAATAGATTTTGTCTATTTTGGACGCGAAAATTCCCGACACGGCCGTGTGCTTTGGCCTTAATAAGTTACCAGAGAGCCGGATCTTTCTCCATTGATTAGAATAAACCGAGGTTTGCGCGGTGCATTCCAGACGAACCGGTTGAATTACAATACACAGCAGCTGTTGATTCAGCATTTGAATTGTAGATTAGTGTCTCTTTGGCTAGCAACACGGTAGTCATGTTATGGCCTTAAATGTAGCTTTTCTCACTCATATTTTCATTATGAGTCATGCACACAATTGCTGTGTACAGTGTGTTTGTTAGCATATATATATTTGCATATTAAGGCATAAGCCTACAGTATGGCATAGTATAATATGAAATATTTTGTTGCTTTCCAATTGTGAAACTACCAATTCATGTAATCTTTTTCACAAGATGGGTACACACCAACTAACGTTCCACACCGAATAATTTACCAAGGCGCATTGGGACCGCGAGCATCCCAGCACACTATCCAGAATGTAATGTGAGCTTCCTCCCCTGGGTCGTCCAGTGTTCCCTGGCCTGCCATAAGAAGTGTCTGGAGACGCTGGCCATCCAGTGTGGCCACAAGAAGCTCCAGGGGAAACTGCATCTGTTTGGCATCGACTTCGCCCAGGCGGCCAAGAACAGCCCAGACGGAGTCCCCTTCATCATCAGGAAGTGCACCTCTGAGATCGAGAGCCGAGCCCTCAATATCAAGGTAGCGCTGTTTTCTTATCTACCGATTTATTGGCCATGTCCAGCGCCTGAAGGAAAGCTTCCCACGCGGCAGTAATAAAACACAGAAGCTTGAAATGCAGCCAATTATATTTCCATAAATGAATGCTGCACATTGCAATTCAAAACAGTTCAAATCCCAAAGGTTGGGGTGACTTAATTCATCCAATCGTTTGCTTCATACAAGACATAATCAACCGTTCCATCTTTAAAGAGATGCCAAACAATACAATTAAACTGTAAGGATAGTACTGCAATTACAAATGTTTTGATTCACATTCGTACCAGGGGACGGTACCTGTAATGCCTACAGGATATAACCTGGCTGGTGTTGTCCTGGACCTTCTCTTAAAGTCCGGATGTGACTGTTGTTGATGCAGGGCATTTACCGCGTGAATGGTGCCAAGTCCCGCGTGGAGAAGCTCTGCCAGGCATTTGAGAACGGCAAGGAGCTGGTGGACCTGTCTGACCTCTCACCCCATGACATCAGCAATGTCCTCAAACTCTACCTGAGACAGGTGGGCCTCGAAAACCTCCTATGAAAGCCATACCTTTTGCATCAGAAGAAATCCAAACGCATTTAAATGGTGGTGCACACATGGCACAGATGTCTGATCATACAATGATCCCCTTTCCCCCCGGCAGCTGCCAGAGCCCCTCATCCTCTACCGACACTACAATGACTTCATCGGCCTGGCCAAGGAATGCCAGCGGGCGCTGGTGGAGGAGGCTCTGGGGGCCCCTGCCCAGACCAGAGAGAAGAGAGCCCCCAGCGCCCAGCTCAACCGAGTCATCTTTAAGATCCGGGACCTGCTCCGCCAGCTGCCCCCGGCCCACTACAAGACGCTGCGCTTCCTCATAGCACACCTGCACAGGTACACACACCCCACCTTTATATACACACACACACACACACACACACACACATATATAAATACATATATATATACATATATATATATACATATATATACATAAATATATATATATATATAGCACACCTGCACAGGTACACACACCCTACCTTTATACACACACACATATATAC
>OOFB01032567.1:2787-17203 GCA_900323305.1 Trachyrincus murrayi | reverse complement strand
AAAAAAAAAATAAAAGGGGGGGGGGGGGGGGTGTTACTGCATTGCCCCAGGATGTATTACAAGACCAAGTTGACGAGAATACATTACCATACTTTGCAAAATCGAACTCGGTTACTCACCCCGATACAGTCAATGGTTCCCGCATTATGGGCTGGCGGCAGTCATATTGTCAATAAATAAGAACAGCCCTCTGTCTGTATCATCTTTCAACATTGTAATCGAAAATCCGATTAAATATCTTGCTAACTTTACCTCTGTTTCTGTTTCTCCCAAAACCAGCTTTAGCTACGACCACTCTAGTGACGTAGTTGCAAAATGGCGGATGTTAATACGGTGGAATATATGGAATATATACTGTATATATATATATATATATATATATATAGATATAAAATTGTGTATTTTTGTATCCTGCTATTGATATTTATATAAATGTTACAGTGAATATTGTGAATTCAGAATTCAGATTCCATCTGGATAGGACTCAAGTCTATTTTGGACGCAGAAATTGTAAAACGTTATTTTGCGTCTGTCCCGACACAGCCGCGTGCTTTGGGCTTAATACGCTAAACGACTACACAGTAACATTTCATTTCAAGAGGAAGTCTACCTTTCGCCACCGCCAGCTGGAAGGAGTCACAGTGTAGGAGAGGATAAGACGCACGCCTGGCCACATCGTCACAGACGGACGTAAACTGACTGTCGGGGAAAAAAACAACACGAATGATATTCACGTGAACTACAGCTGTACATCCAACAAGACGTCACATGACGTCGGACGGCTCTGAATGTTTAAGATCCAAGAGTTCTTGGACGGCTGAGATTCCGTTCAACTCTCACCCAGCTGGAGACAGTGACACTAATATGTATGATGTTCAGTGAAGTATTAGTTTCAATAATGTAGCGTATACGGTCAATTATGTCTACCTCACCTGTCAATAGTGTGTACATTTACTTTTCCTATCTACATTTCTACTACTTACGGTGTATAGATATATATATTTTTGTTTTTATTCTTATTTATAAAAAAACATTTACTTTGTATTCCTTATTGTTGTTACTGTCATGTACTTTCTGCTGTGACGCTCCCAATTTCCCATCTGGGATTAATAAAGTACATCTTATCTTCGATATTATCTTAGATAATACATCTTAATATATAACTTAAATGGGGAAAAAAACTCTAAACTCTAAACCTAAGCTAAAAACCTAACAAAAGAACAAAGTGTTCCATGTGGTTGTCGTGGTTACCTCTCTGAGCAGCAGTAGCTGCTGTAGCTCCTGGACAGGGGACTAGGATCTAGCCCCTGGGCAGGTGGTGGTGGTGGTGGTGGTAGTAGTGGTGGTGGTGGTGGTGGCAGCGGTGGGGCAGAGGAGGCGGTGAGGTGGTTGGCCACCACCACCGTGCCCAGCACCAAACACAGCAGCAGACACAGCAGCAGGTAGCTCTGTCTGTCTGACACCTGCAACACACACTGGACGTCAGCATGGGAGGGAATCGTGATGAATGAAGTCGCAAAACTATTGGCAAAACTAGGGGGGATGGGGGGGGGGAAACAATCAATCAATAGGTAACATAGGCAGTCATTATGCTGTCTGTTTTAGTGTTTGTATTATGGAAGAAGTCTATTGCAAACCGCTGTTGGCGGTTCTTGACAGTTAATAAACGCTGTGTCCCAGACTTCCCGAAGGGAAAGGCTCTGCTGCGAGAGGCACTGCAAGACTAGGGGATACTAACGGCATACTTCATGCGGAAAGGACGTTTGGCGAGGTCGTAAGAACAAAATTATGTGATTGCAGAGAAAACGAACAAACGCACACCTCGCAAAACTTATTTTATGGTACTTCTTGCACCGCCAAGATTTTGTAACTTTCCGAAAATCTCCACAGATAACAGCAATGTGAACATTGTGTATGATTAGTCAGAAAATCAAGGCGGGCGTGATGTCCCTCCAAGGAGACCCCACTGGTCTTAATGTTCAGTAACCAAACTGGAACCGCATCGAGTATAAAACAAGTTAGCCTTCTTCGGTCTCGGCCAGCCGAGAATAAATCCCCTTCTTTTGAGGGATGCTGCCCGCTGAAGGGGTGAATGTGTCGGTGGTGTGTGTGTGTGTGTGTGTGTGTGTGCACCTCGCTCTGCAGCAGGCTGATCCGCAGGGACAGGTTAACCACCAGCTGAGTGATGTTCTCCAGCTGGCCTCCCAGCGCCTGGATGGAGTCCGTCTGCCGCTGCTCCTGGAGAGGAGGACGGGGGAGCAGCCAATCAGCAGCAGCAGCAGCAACAACAACAACAACAACAACAACAACAACAACAACAACAACAACAAAACCGACATGGTGGGGAGAGACAGAGGCAGACATGCTTAATCTATGTTAGGTTTTTCTCTTTTTTCAATGATAAATCTTCAGTGAAAATGATGTTACACCCAGTTTCTTTTATGTATAATTTTTTCCCATTTGCCTCTTTTGATGGAATTCCCAAGTACTTCGCTTTTATTTTGACTCTCAAAGTCAAACTCTTTTTTTTTGGTGCTACTTCAATAAAATGTATTCTTATTGCCGGTCTAGGTTTGTATCAAGCAACTGCAAATATGAAACAATAAGGTCATTTGCACTTCACAACAATGCAATGCATTTGAATGGCTTTGGTGAATGGACGTGGCTAGTTGTAGTCCAGGAGTGGCTACCTGTTCCTCTGCTACCCGGGACGTGTTCTGCAGCTTCAGGACCGTCTTGTTGAACAGCCTCTGCATCTCCTCCATCTGCTTCCTGTACCTGGATGTCACACAGAAAGTCAATCCACATGAACCCGCATCCACTTCCTCCCTCATCAGTACCAGTATGAGCACGTGTGCATCTCTGATATATATATATATGTATATATATTTATGTGTGTGTGTGTGTGTGTGTGTGTGTGTTCCCCCCTCACCTCTGGCTGAGCTGCTCCAGGTAGCGGCCGCTGAGGGACATGTTGACCTCCAGGGACTTGATGCGGTTACTGAGTCTCATGAACACAGACTCCTTCTGGCTGGACGCCTGCGCCAACGGGCTGCTGCTCCCCTGGCGAGGCTGGGTCTGCCCACCATCAGCCTCACCCTCACTGCCTCCACCTCCGCCGTCACCACCACCGCTGGCCTGGGGGAAGAGTGCGTCCTCGGGGAACTCCTCCACTTTGGTGTCCATGGTGTCAGGGGACTGTACACGCGAGGGATCCATGTCCGTGTCGCCAACGCCGCCGCTTTGACCGACCTCAGAAGGCGGAGCCTGATCCTCAGCTGGCTGGCGCACCGGAGGTGGTTGAGGATGATGAGGATGATGATGATGATCGTCTGCGTTCGGCAAGAGCGGGACGACCGACTCCGGTGGATCATCAGACTTCTCCTCCACCAAAGGAGCACGGCTACCGGGTTTGTCCAGAGGCACCTGCAACTCCTCCTCCTCACCTGTTCCTCCCCCAGTGCCCCCAGGAGTCTCTGGTGTGGAGGGCTGATGTGGCAACTCCCCAGCAGGAGGAGGAGGAGGTGCAGGAGGAGGAGGAGTGGGCTCGGTGGTAGCGGTGGTGTTGGTACCAAGCCTTGAGGTCTGGCTGGGCTCCAGGAGGACCGGGGGCCGAGGGCTAGACTCTTCCAGGCCCCCCGCCACCCCCGCCACCATGCCCTCCTCCAGTGGCTCTGTCCCCTCTGAAGGACTTGGCCTCCTTGGCTCCCCGTCTCGTTCTCCAGGTGGCAGTCCATCCCCCAGGGGCGGTGGTGGCGGCGGGGGGTTGACGTCTGTCTGAGGTGTTGTTGGCGGTGGTGCCGGGCAGGCGAAGGTGGGGAGGAGAAGCTGTGAGGCAGGTGGGGGTGACTGGATGTGGTGGTGGTGGGGAGGAGGAAGGAGCGCTCTCCCTGGGGTTTGGCACCTCCTCGTCTCGGAGAGCGCAGCGGAACACTGCTGTTGGAGGTACTCTGGGAGGGAGGCCGAACACGAGCACAAGGAGGAGGAGGAGGAAGACTGCGAGTGGGAAAGTGCACAGTAGACTGAGGTCTCCCGCTGCCTCCTCTCCTCCACCTCCTCTTCCTCCTCCTCCACATTATCCAGGAGGATAATGGTGGCGCCGATTGGTTCTTCCTCCTCTTGCGGTAGAGGAGTGACAATCTGATCCTCCTCCGACGGGGGGAGCTCCTCAGGGTGCCTGGGCTCTGGGGTGACCTCCTCTGGAGAGAGGGTCTCTTCCGGAGAGAGGGTCTCTTCCGGAGAGAGGGTCTCCTCTGGAGAGAGGGTCTCTTCCAGAGAGATGCCAGAGTCAGCGAGGCTCTCCAGCCCTTCAGCTTCAAGCCTAGAAAGGTGCCAGAAAACGGGATCAGAGACGGAAGAAGGGCGATGCAGAGGAGAAGCAACAGTAGATTTTACTATTGCCTCTGAAGCTTTACATTCAGGGCAGAGGATCAGAGTAAGTTTCTGAAAACCAAACTAATACTATACTAAACTAATAATAATAATAATAGTAGTAATAGTACTCTGGGAGAAGGCTTGGCGTTGGATCCTGATTTGTTGAGTCTTGCTGCTCTGACACTTCAGTAGAGTTCACCTCCTCGGCTGAAGAGTTGCCTTCAAAACGTTAACCAGAAACATGCACACAAACAATTAGAGAACTCAATTACCCAGAATGCAACCTGCAGAAAAATGCCCCTGAAGTGTCGCTTGTAACCCCTCGAAATGTCTCAGTTTGCAAAGATGCTCTCTGCTTATAAGATAATAAGATGGTTGTACTTTATTAGATGTACTTTATTAATCCCAGGCGGGAAAGTACAGTAGGAAGAATAAAAAAAAAGATACAAAAAATGAATATGAAGGAAAACTCAATAAGAGTAGTACAAATGTGAATGCCAAAATAAGTAGTGTAGTTATAATCACTGACACCACTAACGTCTACTGCTGCGTTCGATTATAACTCAAATTTCGACTTAAATAAAATGGCGCATCAACTTGAAGTCAGAAACTCGGGTACGATTTCTCAACCCCCAGTTCAAGCCTCAATGTCATTTGACATCATTTCAACATGGCCACCACATCGTATACGGTTGTATGAATTTAAAACACATTTTTGATTTTCACAGGCCACTCAGCATACCAATACAGTAGTTGGTTAAACGCATACAATTAAACGTTAATGTTGTTATTATCTACTTTAAGAGTACATTTGTAAGTATGGTAGCTAGCTAATACATTAGCTATATAAGCGCAACACAACGTTAGCGTGAGGACCCATGTTTTTCCGACTTCGTAGCTCGAACGCAAGTAGGTCAGAGATGACGTCTTACCTCTATAGAGTACGTTGACAGCAAAGTCTGTCACCATGTTCAGAATGACCTCTGGAAGCACAGTGACAAGAGCATTACAAACTGCCACAGCCAATGGTAGCGCATTGGGATAACAGGAGCGGTTCACGTAATTGGCTGGGAAGTAGGAATGTGTCATTACTTACCCTTGGCTGAGCCAATCAGATTTTTGGAAGACTTTTCACTGGCCACATGCCCATGAGGATATTCTGTGCGGGATTCAAATAATTGTATTTACAATAGGTCTAAAATCGAAGGTACATATTAGAAATATTTTATATTTCAAATATATGATCTAGTCTCAAAACATGTACTAGAATTTGAAGAATTGCTACAAATGTAATGTTTGTTATTAGCTAATGCGTACATGCGTTTGTTCCTCTGCTGTGCGATTGGCTGTTCGTGTGGTGTTTTGTAGGTAGAGGAAAACGGACTCAAAAGTAATTATAGAAAATAAATCTCATAAATATGAGTATAATATAAGTATCATCGTTATCGTGGAAAATGTTATCGTGAAAATGATCAAGATGGTTTTATGGCCCAGCCCTACCCGGGTCATGTGAACTCACCTAGGTCCAAGTCTTGGTCGTCGGTCCGATCGTGTGGCTCTGTGTTCTCTTCGTATTCTTCCACCATGCTGGTTCCAAACACCCTGCAAGGTCACATGTCCTCCGTGAGCACGCTCAGTTCACCGCACGATACAATATGCAAGATGAAATTGGAAATGTGCTCTAAAAAGACATTATTTTGTGTAGACACTAATTAGAAGGCTACAGTGACCTAGGTGCATTAATCTCATATCCAGAAGTTCGACTATGCTATAGCAGAACTTCTGGGGGGAGACTGTACAGCGCCTGAACGTGTGAGGGGCGGAGTTACGCAGTGTTTCCTGTTTTGTTAAGGAGATATTCTTCCGAAGAGAAACTCATTCGCAAATGAAAAGAGGTTTCAGAAGATGATTTTAACAAATGCATTTCTAAAGTGGCCAGTCTACTACACGGGTTTGATTTGAAACTTTCACACACATAATTCGGCACTATTTTCGGCGCTGTGATTATTAGGCTACCTGTAATGCACTGCTGGCACTATTATATTAACAGCTGCTTCTGGTTGGGTAGTCTACGCGGAAGGTAACCCGAAACTAGAGCAGAATTATCTGTGTGTTTGTTTGTAGACAAACTACAGTCTTGTTGGAAATCCTTGTAAAGTAATCAAAAGTATATTCCCCTCACATGAACAGGAGCTAGGCTACTGTAACTCTGCAAGTCAATGGAAGCGGCTAACGGAAAGCAAATGCTATCCATGCTATCTGGGAGTATATATCTCGGAGTATCCCTTTAAATAAAATTAATTGGCCACCCCTACTAAGGGACGTAGGTATATAATTAATGTATGTAAAAAAAAACATTGTTTGGTCGTTCTTACCTTATAAGGCTGAGAGGACAGAAATGTTCTGAGCCAAAGTGAGAGACCAGCTCTACCTATGGAGAAAACATCACACAATAACGTAAATATGACCAACAAGGATGCTTTATTTAACACACACACACACACAACACACAACACACACACACACACCTTTATGTATTTGGAGAACGTCTGAAGAAGGAGAATCGGAGCAAAGGGGAGAAGAGGAGGAGAGAACAAAAAAAGTAGAAGTAAGGGCAGGCAAACATGCATTGAAAAGTAAACAGTTATAGTTACAGTTACAATATATGAGGAGAACACAGGGTAGGGTGTAGTACAGTTATAGTTACAGTTACAGTATACTAGGAGAACACAGGGTAGGGTGTAGTACAGTTATAGTTACAGTTACAGTATATTAGGAGAACACAGGGTAGGGTGTAGTAGGGCCAAGTACAATTTACTATGGACCCTTTTCACAGGTCGAAGTTCCTTCCTGTTCCTGTAATTTTAACATTAGGTTGGTTTTAATTATGTCTGTCGCAGCACCAGCATGGTCAATGTATATTTACTGGACTAGTTGTGTCTATACTGGTACTAGACACCTAAATCCAACGGACCCAAAATGAATGTTATGAGCTACGCCTGTGTTTTTCCTACTGTGAAAAGGGTCCATTCACTACAGTGTGTACTGTTTTCTGCTGTACTATTAGTGTGCAAGCTAAAAGCATGCATGTCTTCGAACAAACTACGGTGTCGTGGAATTAAAGCTGACAGCCATCACTGATGACGACACGCTACAAACCCAAGTTATTTTAATCCAAACAGTGCGATATATGTTTATGTAAATGATTATATGATTGCAATAATAATAATAATAATAATAATAATAAAAACATCGCTGTTATGTCATGCCCACAATTTTAAATTACTGTTTGAGTTGCCTGTTCATTGGGGTTGCTGGTCTTGGGTTATTAATAATGTTTAAAAGGTTCAGTCAAGACTGTCATCCTCCTGTCGAAATGCATTGTGGGTTATCCAAGCGACTGTAGTGTCCATAGTCTGAACACTACGAATTTACACCATCCGGGTACTTTTAGTATACTGTTTTTTTGCATACTACGTGGAAATAGGATTTCGGAATACTACTCTCGCTGTATGCTAGTGTGGAGATGTATCCTGTGTACCCTGATTACCCAACGCACGCACACGCGCACACACACACACACACAATTTCAGATGCAGGTCATTAAGGAGCACACCACAACAAGACTACTACACCAGTGAAAGAGTGAAGGAGTAAGGGAGCCAGACAGACACAGACAGACAGACGTGCCCGGACTGACCTTGATGTATTTGGCATAGAGGTGCTCGTCCAATGGGAAGCTCTGGACCGTACGCTCGTCGCGGCCATGGAAGGTGCCCAGTTTCAACCACTTACTGGTCGGATACCTTTAAGGAAGAAGATAACATACCCGGCACACTTTAGTAGGTTTCATTCAGCATTCAGGTATAAAGATCGAATTCAAATGCAACATTTTATGAGCAGCAGTCCCAGCATAGCGTGTTATTTGTACCTTAATGTGCATAGAGATATTAAGAATTAAAATATTTCATTTTAATACTTTAAATGTTTGCTTGTAATACTACTTTGTATGTCACGAATGGCACCCATTGCCCTCCTAACCATCCCTGGAAGGAGGGATCCCCCACTCTGTGTTCCTTCTCAAGGTTTCCTCCTTGATAATTAAGGGAGTTTTTTTCTTGCCCTTTTGTGGGGCTCGGGTTAGGGGGGTGTCATAAATGTATGGCCTGTGAAGCCCGTTGAGACTAACTGTGATTAAGGGCTATACAAATAAAACTGACTTGACTTGAATGATATAACACTTGAAGAAAGAAGGTCCCATATGTGTAATACACTATAAATGTGGTATTGGCATTACACTACGATGGAATATTGTGCATACCAATTACTGATGGAGACCACAAAGTCTTTGGGGGTGGAGGAGAAGAGCTCAAAGTTAGCGATGTCCACCTGCTTCACCTGGATGGGCTCACAGAGCTCAATAACGAACCTGAGGGACAGAACACAGAACAGTACATTAGTCTTTTACCATTTAGAGGCTTTGATCCCAAGCCACTAAAGCCCAAAGCAAACGGCCGTGTCGGGGCCAAGGCAAAATAAGGTTTTTGAATAGACTTTGAGTCATTTACGAAGTGAGGGAAAGATGCAGCCCCGCTACAGTGCCACCCTCCCTACCCGTTTGCTTTGCGACAACAATATGAGTCTATTTCTTCATTGGGTCACGCTACAAATATGAACGTGAAATTCACGCTCTGTGTGCTTTGCAGTGAACTCAGATACAAGTCATTAAGGAGCAGGTAGGGGTTAGGGGTCGAAACACAGTACCTTTCGGCCCAGGAATAGAACACCCTAGTAGCCACACGATTACCCTTCCCCCAAATATAAACTATAGAGATTCATTCGAATGACATACAGAGTACATACCAGATCTTATTGCTGCAGGGGTTTAGCATGTACAAGTCCATGTTTTCCTTCAAAATGGCCGACGTGCTCTTGTGTAGAAAAGAACAAAGAACAAATCAGGTGAATTGTGCGTCTAATGTCCTTCTGCGACGACATACCGGAAAACTGGTAAGTCCAGCATACCTTGGCCTCCGGGTTGGCGCCCAGGATTTTGGCGCCACACTCCACCGAGGCGTAGTTGTTGAAGTTCTTCGGCACCTTCTTGACCGGATGGCCGCCAGCGCCCCCTTTGTTGGGCGGAGGAGTAGCCTGAACTGTAACAGACGCAATGAAAAACAGACACTTTTATACAGAGCAGCTTACAGTGAATTGAGATGCATGTCGTTGAGGAGCAGGTAAGGGGCGCTCAAGGATGCCTACAGGTGGGCTGTTGACATCGGGGGACTAGACCCAGTATCTTTCAGCTGGGAGTCGAACACCCTAGGCACTACACTGTCACTATACTGTCTCAAAGTATAGTGAGATCTACACCGATCGCACGTCTAGTAGTAGTAGTGGGATTATGAAAAATCGAATCATGTTCCTTCTTTTATAGATACCACATCATGTAGATCATAAGTGATCCTTGTTAAAGTACATTCATACAAATATAACCACCATATACAACCATATTTTATTATTGATCGTCTAGCAAACCGCAAGCCAACCACACCAAAGGACCCAATCGAGTGACGGTTAAAAGAAAGACAAAAAGAAGAAAGACGCCTCATGTCTTACTCTGCTCTTGCTCCTCCACCTCCATCATCTTCCTCTTCCACTCGTCGAAGGTGGGGATGTCCTCCGGGTCCTTGCTGCCCACAGCGGAGTCCGTCTCGGGGGCAGCAGCAGGAGGGCTCAGACCCTGTACCAGACCCACAACCAGGGGGTAAGAGAGAGAGAACTACAGAGGGGTGGATCCAAAGTGAGCTCAAACTGGCTGTACCTTGCCCTGCATCGTGTGTGACGTGTTGGCCCCCGGATGCCGGGCCGCGGGGCCAGGCTCGGCACTGGGAGAAGAGTCCGTGTGAGTCTTGGTCCCCGCGGTGTAGGCATTTGAAGTGTTCTCCATGACCACCGGAGGACTACAAAAATGGCGACAAACGAAGAACGTTTCTTAATGTTCTTTGAAACAATGCAAACATGCGATATTCAAAACTGTACAAACATTTTCAGTTGAAAAAAAAAAGCTAAATGCAGTAACCACACAATAAACAATCTCTAAAATGATGCAAACAGATGTACTATTTAAAAAAAATTCTCGTGTCTGTAGCTAGCATAGCACCCACCTAGTCTCGTCATAGGGGTTGGACTCGGCTGAATCACAGTCGGTTGGGGGAAGAAGGTCTAGAACGTTCTTCTCCAATGCAGGAACATCGGAGGCATCGTGGTCTGAAACGCTGTGGGAACAAAACCGGATCAAACTGATTTTGGACTCTGATGTCGACATCGTTTCATTCACACCGTACCCACAGAGAAGAGAGAGAACGGAACGGGGATATAAGCAAAGCAACTTGCTTAAAAAACGATATACCTTAATTAAAATTACAATCTCAAAGGGCTTCACAGGCCCACGTCATACACCCTACGTCCTCTAAAGGTCAAGAAAAAACTAGCACTAGTAGTTTCGGTGGTTTGACCTACCTCTCCCCTGAGGGTGTGGAGGGGCTGGCTCTGGGCTCGGATGCTGTGAAGACAGCAGGGAGAAGAGTGGGAGGAGGAGGAGGAGGAGACATCTCAGAGGAGCGGTGGTCCACCTCCTCCTGGTCCTGAGTGATGGAAGTATCCGGGGGAGTGTCTTCGAGTTCTGTCCCAGGTTGTGTCACCGTCTGTGGGCTGACGGTCTCTGGCTGCACCCCTGCCTCTGAGATCAGCTCTTTCACTTCCCAATCCTCTGATGCCATCTGGTGGGCAAGCAGAGACTCTTCTCTTTCCTGTTCTGTGTGTGTTTTCTGCTCTTCCTGTAGCTGCCCATCTCCTGGTTGCAGCTTCTCGTTCTCCATCACAGACTGAGTGTCTGCCGCCCAGCTCTCACCCACCTGCAGAGAACACAGAACCAAGCGAGAACGAAACGGTGAGGAGGACAGATTGATCCGACAACCATACACGGTGGTGCCATTAAAAATTTATTTTCTTCTGGATCCATGCACCAATGCCTGCGGTTTGATTTGTTCTTAATATAGAGTCGGCATGGTTACAGGGCTCCTATGGAGATGACTACACACGTTAAAGTACCGAACAAGGTGGAGCATGTGACCCTGACCTACATACGACTTTTGTAAATGCCTATGCACCGGCATTTACAAAACCATGGATGTACCGTTAACTAGGTCAGAGCGGTGGCTAGGGTGTTCTACCAGCAGAAACGTTCTGGCATCAATCCCCCCAGTAGGTCTGCAACCTACCTGTAAACATCCTTGAGCAAGACGCCCTAACCCCTACCTGCTCCTTAGGGCTATGGATCTGAATTCACTGTAAGTCACTTTGGAGAAAGGGGCCTGCTAACTGACTACATAGTAAATACCAATACAGCTACTGTTACCTTCTGAACAGGAGACCTTTCCCCTGGCTCCTCGTCCTTGATGAGGTCCTGGGTGGGCAAGGGCCCCTCTGGGCCGTCTTGTGTGTGTGGCTCTGTGCAGCCAACATGATAATAACGACTGTTCCTATTGGACAGAGAAAGCAGAGACGGTTAAGAAACACTTGAGAGGATTGGCTCAAATATGGGTTATCACGACACTGAAAATAAACCCTCCTGGCATTTGACCTTGAACACTGGTGTGGACTGAACCGAGATTCATTATGTTTTGTATGGGAGCGCAGGATAGTCTAGTAGTAGTTAGGGCGCTGGACTCTTAGCCGAGAGGTTCTGGGTTCGAACCCCAGTTTCCACAGTCTACCTGTAGGTATCCTTGAGTACAGATGCCTAAACCCCTACCTGTTTATTAATGATTAATCATTTTGTTTTCTAAAAACAAAATTACTCTAAGTGCCTTTAGATAAAAGTGTCCAGCTAAATTACTGAATATTACCACAGTATTGTTGAATACCTGATCCTGATTGGTCAATAAGGTTCCAAGGGTGTGCATTATTTTTCAGTAACCGGACACCTCTGCCTTTTTTTTATGAATCAATCAAGTTATGAATCAATACGCTACAAAACCAACATTAACAACGGTCAACCACAACTATCGACCAGACGTTTCCATGACAACACAAAAACAATATGCTCAAAGCACCGCGGAAGAATATTTTAATTTCAGCTGATTAAGTCAAAACAATAACGTTATAGATGAAAGTATCTAATCATTGTTGTTAACTGTGGTATAAGCGGAATAAACCACTCCGGGGTGTACTTCGGCAACCTCAGCTACATAACCTCAGCTTCGCCTCGACCGCATCACCACGTAAATGTTTTTCCAATAACGGGACACCCCGTCGTGGTGTAGTCCTTATGCAATACTAAATGAGTTACATAAGCACTAAAACTGATGCAATGTGATACATTGAAACCCATAATCTGGCTGTACACACAGTGCACATGGCAGCAGTAACACATGCATGTGATGAATCAGACAGCTAGACATGGGCCTTGGGACACGACGTTGAGAAACAGACCAGGTGGATGAAGCCGTGAACAGGACGTTCACGGCTTCAGCCACCTGGTCTGTTTCTCAACGTCGTGTCCCATCTTATCTGCACGCAGTCTGGCTATTTCCTGAACACCAACGCAATTACAATCCCCCCCAATGCAGAGCTATGTTGTCTGTCTTAAAAACCAGGTGTGGCCACCGCCTGGTCATGCAAAACACCCACCGCAAAAATAACTTCCAATTTTATTTGACTAAAAGGGGAATGACTTTTAGTGAATTACACTACGTAATGTTTTTTGTGGAATGACATGTTGACCTGGTTATTAAAGAAAAAGCATAACATTCCTAACTCCACCACTCAGACCATAAGCACCCAGCTGGCTGGGCATGTCACGAGAACTAGGTCAAAGTCAAATGTCATACTGTGCCCACAGAATGAAAAGCAATCATCTACTCTACATTTGTTTCATTTAATTATGCCCCACAACATAACATCCCAAGCAGAAAGGCAGAGCGAAGGGCCTTGTGTCTTTGGTTTTTAAAAGCCACTATCCCAGCAAAGGCCTTGGTATCCACTGCCAGGGTCAGGGTCTCTAGATTAATGTGGAGGGGTTTAGCAGACTACTGGGTCAAAAGGCTGGCTGGTGTGTTTTTGTTCATCTGTACCAGATACCATGTCTGGTATTAAACACAGCACCATTAACAACAGACACAGACACAGACACACACACTATAATTGAAAGCCAGTAACCATAATGTAATGCCTTAATGAGCATGTGGTAGACAAGACAAGCCTTGCATGAATAATTAACCAAACAGCAATTAACTAATTTCCCTTTTAAAAGAAACCCTCCAGCCTACCAAGTATGGATCAATTATATAAATGTATTAAAATCCAAGGTATACAGAGCATCCCCACTTGTCAGTTTATAGCAGCGTACTGTGTCCTTTTAAATTACATTATTAATTAGGCTTTTTGTTAGTCATATCACGCAAGGTTGGTTAAAACAGATAACCGCTTGCTTACCTATCTCCTTCTGGTAATAAAGGTGACCCATACTGATACACAATACTTATTTTTTCACACTGTACGAAATGCAACACACTATGACACCAATGGTTAAATTAGTTTCTTTTCTCAGTACAAAAATCTATACCAGCATTGATTGCCAAAGATAAACAAAACTCAAATCACTTTTTGTATTGTATTCGTAGAGTGCCAACAGCGTTATTGCTGGTCAGTTTCTATCCATCAATCAGGGAGGGGTTATGTCAACAATTCAAGTGTTTGGCTCTATGCCAAAAGCCGCATTTATCAGTCATAGACCATAAATGTAATCACAAGTGCTGGTAGAATGTGGCAACGTGGAAATGCCACACACACACTGGCTTAAGATGTCAGACCATCACCGTTCTTGACCTGTGTGTGTGTGTGTGTGTGTGTGTGTGTGTGTGTGTGTGTGTGTGTATGTGTGAGAGAGAGAGTGTGTGTGTGTTTGTGTGTTTGTGTTTGTGTTTGTGTGTGTGTGTGTGTGTGTGTGTGTGGGTGTGTGTGTGTGTGTGTGTGTGTG
>OOFB01032565.1:4487-17285 GCA_900323305.1 Trachyrincus murrayi | reverse complement strand
TTATTACTAATGCAACAGAAAAAGCAGCACAGCGAGTCCTGTTTGAATGCTCCTCTCCTCGCATGACGCGCAATCCCGAAAAGAAGCAAGCTTGTTTTTTTTGCATTGCGATTCAAACACACACACATCAAGATGTATTCCGCCAAGTATTTGGGACTAGCTTATTAAGAATGCACACGCTCTTCCCCCCCCCTCGGGGGGGGTGGGGATGGGGGGGGGGGGGGGGGGGGGGAGAGGCACTTCTTGCGGCGGAGTTGTGTGTTGTTATTTTTGGGCGTACTGCGACCCCGTGTGACGTCGGGTCCACCTGCTATGTAAACACACACACACACACACACACACACACACATTAAAGTCTGTGAAAGTTGATGTATTTGTTCAATTTTGGCAACCCCGGCGTCACAGATAAGCACACAGATGACCCTTTTCTTTGCGTTTAGAAAAGCTACAGTTGGGTTGAATTGACGGCAGTGTGTCCAGTGCCGAGGTCTTAGGCTGTCTGACTCGCCTGTTGTGCAAGAAAGATTAAGCTTTTAAATTGCACCAATAAAATATCCGATTAATATTGAATAATATTGAAAATGTTTCGGTCTCTTATTGCACATTAGCTTCTGTCGAGATGTTTAGAACCAATAGCAGCATCTTACAATATAGATCATTAAAGGTTATGTTTAGAGTAAATAGAGGGTAAGATTATAGGCCTATCTTAACGTTATTGGTAGCAAAATAAAACATTTAGGCCTACAATGACCATGTTGCAAAAGGAAAAAAACACAAAAACAACATAGTTGTAGGCCTTTACCATCATTTACACCATCTTAAAATATGTGTAGGTTACTGTATCTAATCGATTAATCAAATATTTTAATATAGGCCTAGGCCTATTACAAAACATTTGACACATGCATTTTGTAAATGTGGCATAATAAATATGTATTGCGCTACAAAGTAGAAACATTATTTTGCTACAGGGTTTTCAAAGAAATTCATTCAACATTTCTGGTAGACAATGAAATGACCTATATCCAATGTAAGCTTTACCAATGTAATCTCGATTAATGTAGAGAGCCTATTTATTTATGAAAAGTCAGTTATGCATGAATAGTCATATTTAACCTAAAATCAAGTCCAAAGTTAGACGTTTACATGAAACGTTTATCTATATTTATAGCCTACTAAAATGTTGACGATTAAAACAATTATTAAATGTGTTTATTTATCGAGACAGTTCTCATAAACAGTTGTGTTTGTCTGCAGGCATATCTATGTTTTTATGGGTATGCATGTTTACATAGTAGGTACACAACCATGAAAAGAATAGTCAGAATAGTCAAACAATAATATTTTCCATTTTCCACAATTATTGAAAATAGCCTGAATCCAGACTATGAGAAAATTAATTGTGATGTGCACAGTTATTGATACATTGTATTGTTTTATATCGCTGCAAAACATCAAACGCTTGTCAATATTTTTGTCGATTGCATGACAATATTTTAAAAAGAACATTTAAAAACACATCTAGATGCCTTTAGCCTGCATGTTCATATTTAGTCTACACATGGTTTATGTAAAAAAAAATCGCATTTTTAAAAACACTGTACCGTAGTGCAAAGCCTGTTAAGCGTTTTTGATGCATGCGTTACAGCAGGACATTGTACAAAGTAGTACATCTGCAGGTCCTTTTAAAACGTAGCAATGGAGTAACTGTACGCCAGCCTGGTGACTTTTGAAGATTGTTTTGTGACTATAAATATGAAGAGAAAAACGGCAGCCGTGAATTAATGAGAATAAATAAGTGAAGGGTGAACTGTGGTGTTTTGCTGCCACCTACTGGTTGCCGTTAGTATAGGCCTGCTCTATAAGACGGCGTTGAATAGGCTACTGTTTTATGGGAGTAAATTAACGACCCACGATCATAAACGTAATCATGTCTTCACTTTGTGTATTTGTGGGTTGTTTGTTTGTTATGGCAGTGCATGACCCTCTCGGCTTCGTAAATGATAGATGCAAATGTAGTTTGCTGAAACTGATTGCCAACCAACACATAGGCCTATATCCGATCATGTAGTGCCACCTACTGGTAGTATAGAGAAGTGTGCGATTTTCCAACGCTTCATAAAAACAATTAAAGGGTCCCAACAAAAAATGTGACCCCCGTTTTATCACATTTTAATCACACATAGGCTATATGTTCACATATTAAATTGCCTCTCTGAAAAGGCATCTGGTAGCAATTAGGGTAGATATGTTATCTCACCTATAGACAGTGACACGTTTTTATAGTTATTTTATTGTATTGTCTGCAGTATGTACCCTTAGGCATTCTTGGGCAAGAAGCCTAACCCCTACCTGCTCATTAATGGCATGTGCTCAGAGTTCATTCTAAGACAATATTCTCTACACTCTCTCTACGTAATTTAACATTCAACATCTCTTAGTGACTTGTTTTGACCTAAAGGGGTTGGTTAAATATCGTAATAAGTGCCGTATGCCGTTCCCTCATAACAGGATTCCTAACTCTGTACTTTTAGAGTTGATGTTAAACATGTGTTTGTCTGGTACATAGGACGTAAATCAGTCAGTTTTCTAGTCATACATTGGAAGCAGCTCCTTGTATTGATTATAGTCATATAATCAAAATAATATGTACCATATTAATCACAGACAGGAGATTAGGGTGTCCATGTGTCATGAAAACATGAAAATCTACAAACAAATCAATGGAAAATACTGTATATCTATAGGCCTATACACAATATGAGTAGTATGGATGTAAACACAAAAAGTTAATGTAAAGATTGGGCTACAGACAGTTGACATTATTGACCGTATATGCTATGTTATTGAAACTTAATACGCATAAGTCTAAGTGACAAAGTGTACTCCATGCAGAGGAGAACAGGTTAGTCCAGATCTGCAACATAGCAGATATGTTTACACATGCTTATAATTCACCAATAGTGAAGTGGTAGTGGTTTTGAATGATGTGAATGTTATTGCACGGCAATATTCACCTTTCAGATTTGACAAGTCCAGTCAAGTTCCTAAAAGAAAAGGATCAGGATTGAGATCAATATTTGCCAGTATTCGAGAGGTCAGAGCAGTGTGCAATGACTGTACGTCTCAATGTGTCTTCCTCGATAATTAAGGGATTTGACTACATCCTGTCATGTTTGTACATTGTATTTATTTGTATTATGTTCATTCACTTGTAGATCCCTCCCATACAACCAAGAGCGTGGTATCTCCAGTAGCTCTACATACCAAAACAACCAGTCCCACTGCTCGATGTGTTGCCACTTGAATGTTGACTCATTCAAACACAGAGTCTCCAGAACCAACTATCTAGCAGCATTTTTTCAGTGCACGGCAGAATTATTGTGTTGACTTATTCGTTTTTAATTGAATGGATTTGCCCACTTGACCAAATATCTATCCTAGAAGATCTGCCAAGTTTTTTTGCGCTTGTTTTTTTTTGTTACCTTCAGGAGATACTTTTCTTGGGCTTTTACTTTGCATGTCTGCGAGTGTAACGCTACGGGGTGTGAGTAAGATAATCGTGCATATCTAAGCAAGGTAAGTCGATTTTGATGAACTTGCTCATCTTGTTCGTCTTTATATTGTATACCAAGTGATGACTTTGTGTGACTTTGTGTGAGTCAGTGATACAATCGACAAAGTTTTTTCAGATAACGGGACAGCCCGGAACGGTTTATTCCGTTTATACCACAGTTACCAACAATGAGTAGATATTAGTTACTTTCATCTATAACTTTATTCTGCGGCGTTTTGAGCATTGATTCAGAACTGTTAAAAGGCAGCGGTGTCACAGGATCAAGTATTTAACAATGGCCGTGGTATAAATACATATACAGTATTTAGTGATGTCCTTATACATCTAGCAAAGCATAATGTGAGAAGTGTCTTGCCCTCCCCAGTCTTGTTACATGCAGCTATTTATAGGGCCTGGCTCAGAAGACACAATGTTTGGCCGTAACTAGACTCCGTGTGTCCAGTCACGTCCTCATCCCTCTCTCTCTCCCTCTCTCTCTCTCCCTCCCTCTCCCTCCCTCTCTCTCTCTCTCTTTCTCTCTCTCTCTCTCTCTCTGTTCCACTGGAACCAGGAGAGGGGAACACTGTGCTCCCTGCACCCGGCCAAGGCAGACCGACGATAGGACAGGTCCCTCTCGGCCCGACCCCTAAACGGTGGTTTCAGCTGGTTCCTCCATGGTGTCCCTGCACACCCCAGGCTGGGAGAGGGAGCGAGGGATGTTGGAGAGGGAGGGAGAGAAGGAGGAGGAGGAGGAGGAGGAGGAAGAAGAAGGGGTGGCGGAGGAGGGTAGGGAGGCCTCCGTGGCCGACGACCCAGAACCGGAATCGGACACGGAAGCGGAGAGGCCGTGTGTGGCCCAAAGGAAGGTGTCCTTCGCAGACTCCTTCGGCCTGGACCTGGTGTCCGTCAAGGAGTTCGACGAGGCCACCGATCCACGCCGGTCCGGAGTCAACGGCGACGAACCTCCGAGTGGAAAGGTCACCCCTCCCCATCCCCGGGCCCAGGGGGACAACCACCTGTCCTGCCTGTTCTCGGTTCCCTCCGGCCCGGAGGAGCTCCGCCGGCGGCTCCGGGAGCAGAAGGTGGAGCTGGAGAGCATCGAGCTCATGCCGGGCACCGCCACCCTGCGCGGCATGGTCAGGGTGGTCAACCTCTGCTACTGCAAGTCCGTGTACGTGCGGGTCTCCCCCGACGCCTGGAGGAGCCACTTCGAGCTGCCGGCGATCTACGTTCCGGGCTCCAGCGACCGCGAGACGGACCGCTTCGCCTTCATCTACGCCCTGGTGCCCCCCGTCCACGGCGAGGGGGGGACCAGGGTGGAGTTCTGCCTGCGCTACGAGACAGAGGTGGGCACCTTCTGGGCCAACAACGGGGGGCTGAACTTTGTCTTGTTCTGCCACCAGGAGGCCCGCCGCGAGGTGAATCAAAATGTGAGCGAGCCGGAGGAGGGTCACCACCTACACGACCTACACCACCTACACCACCACGACCACCAGAAAGGCAGCAAGAGGAGCTGTCTCAAAGCTAACAGGTTAGCGCACCAGTAGCTCTGCTCGGGCACTACAATAAACGGCTCGGTGCTAGCTAGTGTTTTCACGCTGTCCATCGTCACGTAAAAAGACGTGCGAAAGTGGATATGTCGGAGTGCACGTGTGTGATTTCCAAACGAAGAGATCACACGTACTTGTGCGATGATTAACTTGACTTGCCTATATGTCAAGGTACAGCTGTCTAAATAAAGGTGTAGCTACATTAATACAAATCACTAGCACTACTTATAATAACAACGAAGGTCAGGTCTCCGGATGTGAACACAAATCAAGAATTGTCCGTGTTGTTCGTATACTTAAACCTTGTATACGCATCATTTAAAAACAACACGGTAATAATAATGTCAGAGAAGGCCTTGAGCAGTCAGCAAATATGTCTGTGTCAACAATCCACATTGGCATTGCTTCACTTTCTACCCCTGGCGATGTGACACACAGCCAGACAGTTATGAGTAATATGTTTTCGACGTGTTTAATATATTTTATGTTTTTAATGGTTTCATGTTTATGGTTAACTTCCCCTCTAACTACACTAGGGGTGATGCAGAAGACAGAGCCTGTGAGATCACTGACAAAGCAACAACTACAGGTGTGTGTGTGTGTGTGTGTGTGTGTGGTGTGTGTGGTGGGTGAGAGACTGAGAGAGAAAGGGTGTGTGTGTGTGTGGTTGTGTACTAATGTTTGGGTGTGCAACACATTTGTGCATCTGTGATACAGGTACATGTATTAAAATCTATATGTGTATGTTCAATGTCTAGTGTGTAAAATATGCTAACATTTACTTTATTAATGCCAGACAGGGGATTTGGGGATTTCGTGATTTGTGGGCGTACTATGAGTGTGATTCTGGGTCTTTCATATTTTCAGAAGTCATAGTCCCACAAAAAGCAGAGACGGCCGGCAGAAAGCAAGTGGACAGCCCGGAGATACAGCTCCAAGATGGAAACCTTCTGGTGAGCTAAATCTATACAAATCTCTGTTGTAGAAAAAAATAACCAAAATAAACTTCCAGAGATCCAAATGTGATTCTGACACCCCTACTCCTAACACCTTAAGCATTAACATATAAATGACATGCAAATCCGGCAGTATAGTCTCACAGTACTGCTACACCTCTGCTGTTTTTTTCTCTCTCTCTCTTTACCCTTGTCTCCTTTTTACGAGTGAAATTTGACTAGAACGCACAAATGAATATGCACGCCGTTCCAGAACCAAGCCCCTCACCTTGCAACGTGGGGCTGACTGCCTTGCTGACACACGAGAACATACCACACATTCACTCCCGATGGGTCATGTGCTTCCTATTAATACTGTTTTAAAAGCTGTGACTTGCACGGTGCTGTAACTGTGATGATGCAAAGCAAAGGAGGCGTGTTGGCAGGAAGTTGCAACAGTTGAACCGTTGTCTCTTGCGTCATTAAGTTTCATGTCAGAGCAGGTGGGCTTCATAAACGGCCCTGTGAACTACACAGAGATTCAAATCACTGGCGATGTGGTAGCACATCACTTAATCTGCTGAGGTTACGTTTTTGCTTGGCAAAGGTTTCCAACGGCTGAACTTCGCTTTGACCTTTGACCCTCTATCGTCAATTCTCGACAGGCGGACAGCGTGAGAAGTAGACGCAAGGCAGCGCGGCCGTCGCCTGTGAAAGACCTCCTCTGCGAGCCCAGTCACCTGGCGCAACCACAACCACAAGCCCCTCCTGATCATAACCAACAGCACGGTCTTCCTCAACGCCATCGTCACCAATCTACGGCGGCTCCGGGGGGAATCTCCGACGGTCCCCCCGTCGTCGTTCCTCGCCAGAAGCAGCCGGCCCAGCCCGGCCCGCAGACCCTGCCGCCCACCTACCACCAGATACCTCTGTTGACACTGGACTGGAGGAGTGACAACCCACAGTGGTGGGCTACCGAGGTGGAGGTGGAGGAACTGTGGAGCGGCGGAGCGATCCGGAACGTTCTGTCAAAACCCTCAGCGGAGGGTGATCCGCCGCCCGCGGGCGATCCGAAGCAGGCCTTCATCGGCGGACGAGACGAGCCGAGTCACGCCGTTGACGGGTCACCGTCTGTGTGTGATATTTGGCAGAGCTTCATCGACGGCGGCCATCGCAATGATCACTCCGGCGTGCCGGAATCCATATGGCTGCAGAGGGCCACGTCGATGTCCCCCTTGGAACAGCCGGCGGCGGTCCCAGACACGACATCGGGCATAACCATCGCCCCACCCCCGCCCCAGATGCTTGAAACGCACCGGGACACACACGCACACAGCCGTGCGTCCGAGGGGCAGCCGGTGTCAGTGTCGCACGGTGACGGCCTGGCAGTGCTCGCCAATTCCCAGGAGAGGCAGCCAGCGGGGGGGCTCGTCGGATCTCGTGACACAACGCTCAAGCCAGAGGGGAGCTCTGTGATGGACTCTGTTCAGGAACTGGCACCGAGAAGGGCAGCAACAACAACAACAACAACAACAACAACAACACCTGTGGAGGACAACGCCAGCTCCGATGATGGCAGCGGGACTCAGAGGCCCGAGTGTGAAGCATCGCAGACAAGAGACACTGAAGGCATAAGAGCACAAAAAGAAGGAGGAGGAGGAGATGGAGGAGATGGAGGAGATGGAGGAGCAAGGGAGCCGCTGAGGACGCCTACAGGCGACTGGATAACAAGCTCTGGGGAGAGGGTGACAACGGCGGTGACAACGGCGGTGAAAGCAGCGGCGGCGTCTCAGAATGCCAGCGCCGTTGATAGGATCTGGCGGGGAGCAGGGCCCGACGAGGGTCTTTCTCAAAGCAGAGGCGAAGACGAGGTTACGGGTACCGCATGCGACGGGGAATACGACACGCTGGCATTTAGGGAGGCATTCAAAGGACAGGGGACAAAGGACGCCACGAGTTTGGTGTTGTTCCCGTTCAGACGAGGAGGGAGCGGAGGAGGGGTGGAGGAAGGGCAGCTCACAATGCACGACACAGAAGGGGAAGGATATACAGGAGAGGGGATATTTAGGCCACAGGACGCAGTGAATACTGAATGCTCCCGGAGGGAAGCAGGTGATAGGGATTGTGAGGGATTCAGGCCAAATAAAGAGAGCGGAACGGCATTAAAACGCGATAAAACACATCATGGAGAAGCAGGGCCACAGACAGATGCACGTAACATGGATGAGTCGAGTGTGTCTGATACAACATCTACACAAAGCCAAATGAATGCGAATCATTTCGAACGCGACATGTCAGCGCTCAGTGACGCGGCGCCAAAGGACACGTGCCAGAGGACAGAGAGAAAGGTGGAACACGGTTTACACCTTGGAACAACTAACAATGGTGGCTTAAGACAGAAGGGCGCGGACGTGGAACTCAACCAAGAGATTAAAGAACAAGAAGAAGAGTCAATGGCAAACAATGAAAACTACTTTGAAACAGATCTGGGGAGGGAAGCCAAGGACCTCACATTGATGTATTCAGAAGCACATGAGCACCGGTTAGACCCGATTGTGCGTGATGAAGGGCCACATGTTCAGAGTGAGACAGAGGGCCCAGGCCTAGAGGTGTTGACACCGGACCAGACGTCCACTGCACCGGGGTCATCAGAGTCAAGTGGGATAGAGGAAGGAGCCGGCGAGAATAACGACAGAAAACGATCAACCCTTGAACAGGATTTGTGTGGTGAAATGAACGCGGATAAGGTACAGATGAAATACATTTCAGTGCAAACGCAAGGAGAGGTTTTGAGCGACAACCCCTCATTAAAAAGTCTCGAAGATGAAACGGGTCTGAAGAGAGACGAGGGGAAAGGCGATGAAATCAAACCGTTTCAGACGGACGATCGCAAATCTGGCCCCTCGGACGCAATGGACCCGAAGTGTAAAAAAGAGGCACAGACATATCTTCACGAGAAAGACGACGTGCGCGCGGGTGCCAGAATCACGCCGCCCGATGACATTTTCCCGGAGACACTCGCGGCAACGAGTGGCATTTCGACGGATCTTCGACACCCACCTGAGATCTCAGAAGTCGAGGAGGGGGACGGAGATGAGAAGCGAGGGATTGAAAAGGGGCAAATGGAGGCCATCAAGGAGGAGCGCCGGATGGAGAAGGAGGAAACACCTGGAAAATGGAAGGGACGAGAGGTGTTGCAACGAGTCGATGGCTCTCCACGGGAGGAATTCCAGGGTGGAAGAGAAGACGATATCATCACGGAAGAAATAGTGTCGTTTGAGTGCATAATACAGCCAGGTGAGAGGGTGAGCATATTTGCAGGTGGAATTGGTCAGGAATCGGACAAAGGGGTTTCGGAAGAGGTGTTAAATTGGAAAGGTGTCGTTTGTGGCTCAGAAGATATGAAGGGAGTAAGTGGCGATGTATCACCAGGTGTTGTGGAGGAGAACCTGACCGCTGATGTGTTTTCTGCCACAAATTCACCAGAAGATCCGACATTCCTCACAACTGTCAATCGAGGCATCGGACATCATTTAGTCACTAATGAGCACCGTACAATTGAGAGTCGTGACCTGACTAACATTGTAGAAATAGTTGGATTCAATGAATTACAGAGAGATCTAAATTCACCTGCTCATCCCAAGCAAGACCTTCACCAAATCTCCATCGAAGAAAAGAGTGAACCTGAAATGACACAGAGCAGACAGTCCTTAGCCAAAACCACACTAACTCAGCAGTCCCCTGACCCGACTTCAAACTTTAGTCCGGAAGAGAATGGATTAATCACACCATGTGTTTCGCCACGGTTACGTCAGACCCACGCTCGCTCAATGGAGAAAAACCTGGAAACCCTCAATAAACCAAAGGCCAGATCAGACTCGTATCAGGACCCATGCAGCCAATTAGAAGACCTAACAGTTGGGCACCCCGAAAAGTTTAACCAATCAACACCTCAGCTTCAGGACAGACTGAATACCTCTCTGCAGAAGAAGAGGCGTAGTACCTTCTGCTCCCCACGTCACGTGGCAAAAACTCTGGTTTGTGCCATTCTAGTCACATTATTCTTCATTGCGATTCTTTATGGTTTCCCAGAATGCTTTGTTCTGTACATACTTTCCTTGTGCTTGTGTTATCTTCAGTGGAGGAGGCAGCGGTCAACAATGGTGGAAGGCCAGACTTAGGAGTGTGTATGTTTTATGTGTGGGACGTTGGGTTTACTGTTCACTTTTACCTGCACTACGTACATTTATCTTTTCATCCCTAATGAAACCCTATCAAAAAAGTGCAATTAATTTCCACAGTTCTTTCCACATGTGTTTCAAAAGTCACAATTTTGCACGTTTCGCCTTTTTTAAAGTTTGTTCTGTACAACTTCCCGGGTGGTCACGACTAGAAATCAGATGTATACAATCCATAGGCATTATATGAGATTTGGGCATTTTTGCTTTTGACATTTGATGAACCTATTAACCTATGAATAAAATGTGTGAAGATGGTTTATTCATTGACCGAGAACTAGTTGAGGAATATAAAAACACATTGTTAATCATTTAATATTCAGCATTAGTTTTTGTTGAATGATAAATGTTAAATACTTCATCCATTTACAAATCCAATGTGTGCGAGTTGTTATTTTACTATAAGTCAGGATGTGTGATATATATGTGCGTTATGTATGTGTTATGGGTCCAATATAACATTTGGTATATATAACATACCGAATGTAATAATGTGACAAGTGATGTCTCATCCATTGAATAAAGTTACTTTGATTGGGATATTGCCGGTTTCTGGTGCATTCTACGCTGTTCTGGCTTTTCCTCAATAAAATGACTTCACCACCGATACTTGTATTTTGTCTCAATGGTAACCTAACAAACTATCGGATGTGTCCCAGACATTTTCTCACAGTTACTTTATGACATATCAGTCTTGTGATTTGATCCCATGGAGAATAATTATGGTTTGTACCTGTAAGCATGCTTGGGCAAGATCCCTAACCATTACTCTTAATGGCATGTATCAGATGACAACATGAGAACAAAAACAATCGTTGTAAATTGCGTTGGATACAACTGTCAAATAAAAGCAGACGCTTTTATGCAAAGCAACTTACAAAGCCTTGTTTGAATGTATTCACCGGGTGATTTATTATCTTTATCTTTATCTTTATTTACTATTTATAAATGTACTTGGATGACTTGGATGAACACGTGTCATGGTTTCAGTGTCTTGATTAGTAGAATTAGGTCAATGAAAAGTTCTGAAATCACAACAAGATGTTTATCACTTGAGAGTCGCAACAATAAAAACCACAGAAACACTTATTTGGCTGAGGTTCTTGATATTTAGAAGAAAATGTTCATTGTTGGGGGACATTTCTAAATTCAATGTTTGTAGGAAAACAGCGCCACCCAGTGTCCACGTCCTGCACAACACGCATATGTAACACCAGGCAGGGCAGCCAACATGTCTTGTGACTCCGGCTGTTAATCTCCAAAGCCAACCAGGATATCGGATCCAAGTCACGTGGATTGGATTGCGTTCAAGTACCTGTCAGAACATCGAATTCCATGACGAGTGAAGACCCCATGATGAAGATTTACAAGAGTCTAGACACATTTCCACGACGAAAAAAACATCACGAGATCCAACATCTGATTGTTTATTTGTTGTGTGTGTTCGTTTCGGTTGGTTTGTTGGTCTTTTCATTTGTTTGTTTCACTTTCTCTTATTTAGTTTTTGCGTTCAACCTGCAACGCGCCACGTGAGGGGACGTCACGTGACGTCTTCGGCTCCTGGCTCTAGTTTCTGAGTGACGGGTGTGAGTCCATTTGATCCTGTCTGGGATTTGATCCTATCTGGGGGGGGGGTCGTGACCTTTTGTAAGTAGGAACCCATAGCCAAGCTGGCACCTTTTAGTTGACTGGCCGCCAGCCAAGGCTGGCACAGGCAGAGCCAGCCTCATGTATTAATTTAATTAAGAACAGACCCAAAATCATAATATTGCTGCACAAAAGTGCACAAAGAAAGAGAACATATCTCATTCATGGCAGTCTGTCAATCTGTCTCGCTATCTGTCTGCCCATCTTGATCTGTCTGTCTATCTATCCGTCTATATGTCCGTTTCAATGTATTGATGTTGAAGTATAGTAGCCTACTTTCAAATGAGAACTAACTTTCATGGTAAACACACATGTGTATATTTCAACATATATTTCAAGAACATATGTTAAGTCAAAATTGTCACAGAAACCTAGGTGCAATGTCGCGCTGTTACCAGCAGGTGGCGCTGATGCACCACGGTATGGACATCTCTCGTCTGTGTAGATGTGACTGGAAGCCACAGTCGACTCTACGTCGTTAACACTGTCGAGAGATGCACGATGCCGTCACGCGAAAAACAACAACAACAACATTTGAAGCCTCGTTGTCGACTTTTAATCCTGAAATTCGTGCTTACCATTTTTGCACAATTACACGTATATATAGGCCTTCTGATGTGGAGATCATAATTATTGTGTTATTATTCTTGGGGCAGTCACCTTTGTAATGAATAAAGATGTGCATATTCGGGGACAGGAGGTTGCATGAGGGCAGCCTATACACGCTCCGAGTGTGCGTGTGTGTGTGTGTGTGCGTGTGTGTGTGTGTGTGTGCGTGTGTGTGTGTGTGTGTGTGCGTGTGTGTGTGTGTTTTTTCGACACACCAGTGAACGTCTAGGAAACCTTTTTTTTTTTTTAAGTCATCCACTTCG
>OOFB01032552.1:0-22208 GCA_900323305.1 Trachyrincus murrayi | reverse complement strand
ATATATATATCTAGATCTATATATATCTAGATATATATCCATATATATATATATATATTCAATTTCAATTTGAAGCTTTATTGACATGAAAACACAGTGCTGATATTGCCAAAGCAAACGTATATAGATCTATATATATATATATAGATATATATATATTTATATATATATATATATCCATATATCTATATATATATATCTAGATATATATATATATATATCCATATATCTATCTATATATATATATTCAATTTCAATTTGAAGCTTTATTGACATGAAAACACAGTGCTGATATTGCCAAAGCAAACGTATATGAACAGACAAAAAAACAACATTTCCAACAATATGAAAGTACATGCCACAAGTAAGTAAGTAAGAACAGCAATGAATGAAAAAGTATTAAGTATTATGTATACTTTAGTATGGTGTCTATTAAAATGCACATGCATGCATATATATATCCATATACATCTCTCTCTTTCTGCTTGTGTGCGTGTGTCTGCTCGTCTCTCTCGCTCACAGACGGTAAAAGTTTAGACACAACTCAGAAATACCATCAATCAGGGTGTTTTATTTCGAAATTTGTTATATTGTGGTAATTGATCGGATGCTCTATGCCGTTCCTGTGTCTGACTTCCTGCCCAGCTTGACAATTCGCTCACGAATTGAGAAAATCTCAGAGCTGCCGCCGAAACGGTCGCTGAAGGCTGCGACCATTCGGCGCTATTCGGCGCCCTTCCGCGTCCGGTGTGTTCGGCCACATTGGTTAACATGGGCGCGGAAAGAAAATTCGTCGGCATACGTCACTATTCGTCGCTATTCGGCGCCGGTGTGTTCCCGGCGTAAGCGAGAGCGCATCACTCCTGTTTTAGCTGAACTGCACTGGCTCCCTTTTTGTTTGAGAATTGATATTTAATTGAACTTTTAATTACCTACAAAGCTCTTAATGGCATAGCACCTTCATACATCTCTGACTTTTTAATATCCTACCACAAAACTACAAAAAGTCCTTAGATACTATAGGGGAATTCTATTTCCTAGTGTATTCCATGCATGTGTGTGATGGTGTTGTTATTTCACCAGCTATGACGTTCATAAGATAGCTGTAGACTTATACCTCTCCTCTCCTGTCCTCTCTTCTCCTCTCCTGTCCTCTCCTCATCTCTCCTTTCCTCTCCTATCCTCTCCTTTCTCTCCTCCCCTCCCCTACTCTATCCTCCTGCTCTCCTCTCCTCTCCTCTCTTCCGCTCTCTCTCCTCTCCTCTCCTCTGCTTTCCTCTGCTCTCATCTCCTCTCCTCTCCTGTTTTCTCCTCCCCTCCTCTCATCTCCTCTACTGTGGCGCTCCTTGTCCATCATGAAGTGAATCTCCCTCCCTAGTGCTGATTGGTCCTATAATTTTTCAATTTTTCTTTCAATTTTTGGAAGAGGCTTTCAACGGCCTCAAGGGTAGATCTGCAGTGAAAAAACAGAATGTGAACTCATGAGATCAGGATAGTCTCATGAGGCTAGGTGGGGGTAACGTTTAAAAGCAACTTTATAATTAAAGAGCCCTTTACTCTGTCTGCCTGCATGGGGGAATTCTAAAACAAATGTGTAGGTGTACACATCATGCCGTCACATTGTATATTCGTCCAATGTAAACATAAGATCATACGACGGCTGATGAGATCACAGCCTAGCTTGTCACTTGCTCTGTTGCCAAATAAATTGTAGGTCTATTCAACACTGTTTCACACATTTTAGGATCTTCCCTTTCCATTTCCACCAAAGAGCCATTTAGTAGGCCTAACCTCTCTGTGACTTGGAAACGATGTGTCAGGCGAGACAGTGTTACTTGCCATATCTTGAGATTAATAAAAAACAGTATCATACTCAAAGTAAACTGTGTAGGAACAGTTTACAGTTCACACCATGGGTGGGATGTATAAGGTTCACACAGAGCTTGGTTTTTTTGAAGTTGGTGACCTAAACTGTCCACTAGATGGAGTAAGAGTAGAAGCTTCCTAAAATAAAATCATCAAACCTTTACCAAACTAACACCTTAATTGTACTAACGTATCCTTAATTGGGATTTACTTCAGTGGGGAGTAAATAATGTTAGTTCACCACAAACGCATTTAGCTTCTCCAACATTCTGGTTGGCGCATGGCAGCTTACGTCATCATCGTCAAGTGCCAAGAATACCATGGATTGAATCATGGGTCCAAATTAAATAGATATTTTGGGGCTAAATAAGTAACGTAAACAATAGCCTTACTGTCTCGTTATAGGCTACTGTTTACCTAGTCTACCCCTTTAACCGTTTTGAAAATAAATTGCTTATTCCGTTTATTGTTGTTACAGAATTCAGATGACAAAAGAATACTATTACATGTCAATTTACTTGTTGAGAAAATATGGAGAGTCCATGGTCAATGGAGGTGAATATATTTGTATCAATTGACTACAGCAAAACAACTTCATATAGCCTAAGATTCTTGTACTACACTTGCCAGGGCAGCTTTAACAGAAAGACTAGTCGTGTATGAAGACGAAGGAGGACGTGATCTATTCTACACACAGTCTGTGTCATTTACACTGGGGACGCTGGGGACATGTCCCCACCACTTTTTGAAATGGCCGATTTTGTCCCCATCACTTTTTAAAAGCATAATTTACATAATTTACATAAACATTTTCTGAAAAATAGCTTGCACCAAGAAATGTTAACTAACAAATGAGAACGCTTTGAGAAAGGTTTATTTTCACAATAATAAAACAAATACAATGCAATGTAAATATAGAAGAAACAAATGCACATTGTCCAAAAAAATCCCCCCTAGACTACTGATTCTTAAATGACCCAAAACGTGCCCTTTTCATGCGCCTTTATGCAAATTTTTTCTTGCCGTAATTATCTACTCTGACCTCATACTGATCACCCCATTATGTTGCCTAAAATTGCATATTTTGAACACTGTTTTTCATCTGAGCTGTTATTTTCCCACCACTATGCTTTAATAGAGAGGCAGACAAAAGAGGAGGAACATTTACATGTTGGCCCCTGCACTGAAATGATTCCCCTGTTGAGACTTGACTTGGACCTGCACCCGAAAACACTTGACTTGACTTGGACCTGTGCCTAAAAACACTTGACTTGACTTGGACCTGTGCCTAAAAAGACTTGACTTGACTTGGACCTGTGCCTAAAAACACTTGACTTGACTTGGACCTGTGCCTAAAAAGACTTGACTTGACTTGGACCTGCGCCCAAAAGGCTTGACTTGACTTGGACCTGCGCCCAAAAGGCTTGAGACTTGACTTGGACCTGCGCCCAAAGACTTAAAACCAGCTCTGGTGATGGAGTCCAAGGTCAATGCCTACATCCATGCCAGGCGTTTGCATGGATGGACCTTGACCTCGATATTTCTGGTGGGTAGTAGTAACACTGTAAGTACATTTGGTCACTTAGTTAAGTCCAAGGCATTTATCCAGGAAAAAGTATTTAATTTATATTTATTTTAACACAAAATTTGACATTTCCAAAGATGTTTAAAAAATATGTCAATGGGCTCAAAGATAAGGTGGCCATCTGGACTTTAGTCACGAGATTTGTCTGCCCAGCCCAGAGAAACTGAACCATGCTGTGTAAATTAAGTCAATGATTTATCTCAGCTTCTTATGCCCATGTTTTCTCTACGCTTTCTATGATATCACGTGATGTGAAATAAAATGGAATGAGGAGAATTAGAGCAAACGTTTACATTTAGTGCAACTGTAATCGATCATAATCATATTTTTTTGTATAAATTGGATCTAAAAAGATTTCCACATATTTTGAGACTGTGTACTTTTGATAAAGGAGAAATGGTATGTTTGAAAAGGTTATCAACTTGACGTTTTTTGTATGCTATTCTGGTTTTAGGGCGGGAGAACAGCTTTGAGTCAATTGACCTCAAGTATGTCAATTTCACCAACCCCAACAATACTGTCGTCCAATCCAAACCCCACAAGACGCAGCACACAGCTGAACGTTCCGCTGCTTTCTAGTTTGGCAAAGAGATGCCCCACTATTTCCACTTTTACAACCCCAAAAAGAAGAATGAATGTGACCACCAGAAGGGCTATTGCATTCAGTTCCCCCATGCTCCCATGCCCACAGTGTGCTGCCAGAAGGTGTGAAGGAGGAGGTTGCCATCAGTTGGGCTAGGTAATGAAAGACTTTCTCCTCTAATCACACATAATGTGAAACATAAGTATGTTTCATTGTTGGATTCATTACTTATCAATTATGATATGTTGGGCATCTTCAGCTACCCTCTGGTTGTTAACGGGCATAAAGACAGTGAGGCCAATAGTACCAGTCTTTACAACCAGAATGACCCCTGGGAGCCTGTGGGAGGATTGCAGGATTGAGGATTACAGCCACGACAATGAAAGAATTGTCAACCAGGTGCATACTTTTCATAGCCTGATATCAGACAGAATTGTCAAATCGTTAACCTCCATTTCCATCTTCAATCTGACATTGCCGCCACTCTAACCGGGAGGGGGATTCGATTTTCCCTAACCAATCACTAGACTTGACAATAACACTTGACAACAGCTTGACAACTGCATTAGTGCCGCCCGTGGCGCTGATTGGCTAATTGTTAGTCCCCACGTGATGCTTCAACAGAGAAATTGCTGGTTCATGTCACGATGCCAGACCAGAATCAGTCAACTCGGTGGAGTGGGCGGATTCAAAGGTCTGGTTCCAGGCAACACTTTTCATATTACTTTGACTCCACATGGACAAGAATCACAGTCACACAGTGATGAAAAATAATTTATTGTAGGACACTTCTTGACAGCAAAGTATTTGATTAATCATGATCATGGGAAGACACACTGGGAGCATTAACAAAGCATCTTCAATGAAACAACGGATGTTGATGACTTTTATAGTCATATTGTAGGCACACACATCAAAGGAGTGTCAAACCAGCCTTTCTCCTACAATGGCACTTATGCAGAAGTTTAAAGAAGATCTTTATGCCAGACAGCTGGTTTTACAGGGTCTGCCACATGTTGTAATGTAAATATGCTCACTATTAAATAAAGAGGTCTCAATCAATCTGCAATTTGCTATTATGCTAATTTTCAATAAATGGGCCTAAAATAAGGGAATATCGGTTTTCTCAGTTTGAATAATGAGGATAGCATGTGACAGTATTCAATAGGCTATAATAATTGTACATGTTTAATCAATAGCTATATGTATATATATATATCATTGAACCGCATATATTAAAAAATATATGATATTGAAGTGTAGATGGCGAGACCTCAGTTTATCCTTGTACCCTTTGCTCGCTTTATCAAACAGCACCGAGTGATGTGAAACATGAACAATTAGTGCCTCTGCCATTTTCAATAACAGAGAAAATAGCGACCATTTGAAGAGGATGACATTTGAGGGCTACGTGATTGTGTTTGGCTGAAATTATTTATTCGCTAGAGCCGGTCGGTCGCTTTTTCGCAAAATGGAAATTGCGTTGTATATGTACTGTTCCATGAGTTTTTATTATTTTATTGACTTGGGAAAAAATCTCCAGGAACATTCGCATTCAATGTAAAGGACCTTGGGTGGGTGGTTTTTGCTGCCGTTGCACATGTATGCATGCCCCAAATATTTGAGTTATCAAAGTATAGTAGTGTGGAAGAAATTATAGAACGTCAATCATTTAACATTAGTAAATACTAATATAACTGCCATATATCTGACTCAAATGTGTGGTTCCTCCTGCATGGCCTTAGGTCATCCCTCATACCACTGTCCTCTCTAGAGAAGATCTATGGTCCAGCAGTTGAACCCTCTGGCCATGGTTATGTTTCCCTATCATAAACAAGACTAGCACTGACCAGCAGGATATCCTCTACTGTTACGCCCATATAAGGACAAACAATACTTAGTGTTCTGTACTCCTCCCTTCCCTCTGTTCCTATATAACCTGTGTATCTCCCTTCCCTCTGTTCCTATATAACCTGTGTATCTTCCTTCCCTCTGTTCCTATATAACCTGTGTATCTTCGCCTTTGCTCTGAAGACTTATAGGGTACATCTTATGTCTTGTAACTCTTCCCATGATCATGCTTTATTAAACATCAACTCAATGCCTATCCAGAGGGTCAGACTGAATCTTTTTCAACAAGTAGTATATATATAAACGATATATTTAGTTTTGTATTCGAACATTATAACATCACTCTAAAACTTTCGGTTGTAGTTTAGTACACCGTAATGTTTTATTCACGTTACTTTGCCTTTAACATTGCTGTTACCTTTAATAAGCGAGGTTGTCAGTGATGGCGTAGGAGTTCTGTTGTTATTATGTCTTTTAGCCATATACATCTACGCTTTTACCAAGTAGCAGCTTCTCTGGGAGCACTTTAAACTAACCTATAGCCTGTTAGCTTGCAGTATGCTAATTGTAACCAAGTGCTTTCATAGCTCATATCATTAGTTAGTTGTAATAAAAGCCTTAGTAATAATCTGTTTTATTTAATAATGCTGGGGGTACATGCTCACACAGGCTTCACATAGCCAGTCGGCACATAACAAAACTCAGACAATGCTGGATTTTAACAGGTTTAGGTGTTTCGAATATACCTTTGGAAACGTAACGATTATCGGAAGCTTGACATTTTAAAGTATGCATTCAGGCCAGCCCTCCTTTCCAATGAAAAAAAACATTGGTCTTTTTTTTACGGGTCACAGACTTTTGGTCAGTTTTTTATAGCACATTTATTCTTATCGGTTAACGGTTAATTACCAATTAACGAGTGTCGGTTAATGGTCAGAAAAAAAAGTCAGAATTAGCATCCTTAGTATGTGCTTTGCCTTGTAACGTAACATGTGTTGTTTTTAGAGGGACCTGAAAATCTGACTATTAGGTCATTTTGCTGGTTTATCAGTTTGGGTTGAAAGCAAAACATATTCTCCTCTGATAAAAGCCTTCCGCACACATTTCTCAAAGGAGTCTTTCCCTGCTAGCCGGGATGCTAACGTGAGCAATGTAAAACCCATTTGACAATACTAATAAAGTTAGCGAGTAATATAGGCAATGCAAAAATTGTTTGAAAATACATTTGTATAAAATAAACAAATGTATCTAAACATAACTAAACTAAAAAGTGGAACTCCATACCACTATTATAAAGGCCACCTTCACCAGCGAACAAGAGTGGCTTGCTGGCGACTCTTTACCTCAAATCCACAACATCCTAAAGTTTCATTCTACTTGCTTCTATTCGTTTGTACTATTTCCAGCTATGTGATTACCGCTGTCTTGTAATGATGCACCCGAACAACGTGTTTGAGGTGTTGTGGATGTTTTTATCCATGTAGAAGAGGTAAATAAGTCAAATAGAAATAAATACTGTTCCACACATCGTCATCGTCTCTACACACCCTTTTCTTGAGATGGACGTGTACCAACTGCGTTCCTGTCATCCCATTTCATTTATCCTCCAGTTCATTCAGGCCTCTGTGTGAATCCATCGATGTGATTCAAGTAGTGGAAGTATCGCGTGTGTTTGTGAGTAATCTGACATCAGTGACAATATCCTATTTGAGATATGTTTCCACCCAACTATTAACAACGTAATAATGAATCAGACGTAAGCACACTGCTAGTGTAGAAATAGATTGATAAGATGAAAAACTTAAGTGTGTTCATTATTTGAGCAGATAGCAAGGATGTAGGGCATGGCATAGGCCTATTAAGGTACATTTCATACATTTTATTTTGACAGCAACAGCCTTGTTGAGACATTGTATAGTGGAGTATATTCATGTCTTCATAGTGCCTCTCTTTCTGGCAATGTACAGTGTATTCACCTACCAAACTAATGTCAATTGAAATATATGGGATTGTGTTATCTATAGACATTTCAATACAATACAAAACTGGTTCAGTTCACATGAAATCTGTGTCAACCAAATAAAAAAATGAGTATGGGTTGAGTGTAGCTTATCATGCGTTAGCATCGGTCTGTGCAGTGTGTGTGTTGTGTGTGTGTTTGTGTGTGTGTGTGCCTCTGCTGGTATGACAACCATCCTCTCCCTCTTTGTCCACTTCTCAAAATAACCCCGTCCTCCATCAACCCCTCCCCCCCCCCCATCTCACCCAACACCCAACCCAGCAGCAGCTGAGAGAAAGCTTCAGAGATGGTGAGCTACAGTGGAAAGATATAAGGTTGGATGGAGACTAGGGACGCAGCAGGCGAGAGAAGAGGGTTTCCATGGCACCGGTCTGAAGTAAGTGTTTGTTGGTGAGATGACCATGTAGTCAAGGTCAAGCACACACACACACACACACACACACACACACACACACACACACACACCAGTGTTATTATAGTAAACTAAAACTAAGATGAAAATAAGCAATGACATACATTATAGTTAAATTGAAACGAAATAAAAATGAGACTGGTTCAAAAATGAGAACTAATATGAATGTGAATTATTTTCCGTTTTAGTCTTTTCATATCAGATTTAGGTTGTGTGCCTCTCCTCCACGAGGGCTACTCGTTCCCTGGAGCGAGCGTGTACCGTGGAAAGCATTCAGCTCTGCTGAATTTGCGTCATGCCCAACATGGTAAACCCCTAGTCTGAGAACCACTGCTATATGAGCTAACCGTGTTGACCGTACACAGTGGCTGAATCAGAATTGATAAACCACTTTTCTGATGCTGTACTCATTGAGGAAATCAGTCCTGTGAAACAGAGCAACCACATCCCTGGAGCATGAAGTCTTCCTCAAGATAAACAATACATTGTTCATCATTACTGATATTTCAGTGAATAAACATAGGTCTATTCGTAAAAACGACAACCTAAAACTAACTGAAACTAAAACTATAAAAACTAGGACTTTTTGGAAAAATAGAGGCTAATCGAAAACTAGAAAACCCACTCTTAACTAATTCAAACTAAACTGTTCAAAGTTAAAAATAAAATAGAAATAAATAACGAATGGAAAATCCAAAACTATTATAACCCTGAACACACAAATACACATGCATGCATGGAGACAGACAGACAAACAGACACATTCAGTTCATCTCTCTCTGTCACACTCACTCTGAATCTTGCTCTCGCCCTCTCTCTCTCTCTCTCTCTCTCTCTCATTGCCTGCTCTCTCGTTCAACCGTTCAACTGGCTACAGGTAGTGAAACATTATGTTTATCTGTACCCAGCAGTATGTGGGTGGCTCTTTATATGGTTGCCTTAACTCTAAAACACTACTTCCTGCTTAATATTTATATGACAATAAAAGCCAATACTAAGAGGCGGAAGGAAATGTGCCTCTCCCTGTATTATACTTTCTCTCTCTGCCACTCTCTCTCTCTTTCATAAACATCATGTGAGTGTGACGGTCCCTGGGCGACTGTGAAGCTCCAGGGATCTTGTTACGATCAGCCTCCCCATCTGCAGCCCTTCCATGTCCCCAGTGGCCCCTACCATCACTAGGCTCTGAACGCCACTGTTTCATCTCTTCTGAGATCAGAATAAATATATCAATAATACATATTGATCATTCATGTATTTATTTATATATAATATAGTATAGTACAAAAAATAATAGAAAAGAAGCTGTGGTCCAGATATTTACAAGGGGAATACAAAATTGTAATGAATTTCTGCATTTACTGCCCTTCTAGCATTGTATATGTGTTGCTTGGGACAAATCTGCTAAAGTCTGCTAAGTCTGCTAAATGTGCTAAATGTAAATGTAAATCAGAAAATATTGACTATTTACAGCTAATGCTACCACTTTTGTGAGTGTTAGCAACAGATTAGGATAACCAGGCTACCCGGGCATCAATGTATCCTTCATAGTACGCATACAGAGTAAAATGGAATGTTTATTTGTTAATGTTTATTTTTGTTTATATATGAACTAAATAATTGATATAATATAGACCTTATATTCATTCATGGACTATTTCTACAACATCTACTGTATGAAAACAACTGTTCAGTTGAGAGGATTTCATGCTTCCTTAATCAATCGCACAGGGAGTTGAGACCATGATGGCCCACCCCTGGAGCTGGAACAATGACAGAGCCCATTTCAAAATAAAAGCTTTATTTATTTATTTATTTAAAACCTAATGAAAGCTTTATTTAAAAAAATGGGTCCCTTCTCCTTTTTCCCCTCTTTTTTCCTTCGCACTATCGCACCCGACCTACATTTATGATGTGTACACACATCACTGGTTCCAGTCATGTATGCTAGCATAAATGAAGCACTCTTTAATGGCCCAGAATGTGGCTAACTTTGGCTCCTTTTATGCATTTATGAATGAGGTTGAATTTAGACAACCAAATAACAGTTTTGCTGTTGTGGTTGCTTGATACTAATAACAAACAAACCTGCAAAACAGCTCAAAATTCAGGGTTGAATGCATCGCACAAAAGCACCTTGACAACAACTGTTGGGCTACTGCCTGGCAGGCAGTAAAGCCGTGGTTATTAAAGTCCTTCCAGGAAGAGGAGCTCAATGACAACAACACACAAGGAGCAGGAGTATCAGCACTGAATACATTCAACACCATTGTCTACACAGAAAACAGTTAATACATTGTTATATATTGTTCTTATATATTATTTTCCTTTTCCTTCAAAATAGGAAAATAATATTTTCCCTTTCCTGCTCTGTACGTTATAACTTTGTGGCCTTATTCATTATCGTGCGATGGTTTCATTATTCATTCATTATAAAAATTATTGTATTGTGAATGCAATGGCAATACAATTCTGAATGAATGCCTTTCATAAATGTCGCCATCGCCTTGCCAATGACAATACTCATACATAATTATTATTATCATTATCAAAGCTTGTTTAACAATGCTGGACCAAGCAGTTTCAATTAGTTCAGCTTCATTTACAGATAAATCCAAATGATTGATATGAAGAGAAGATACATACATACACCACCAAACTGTCTATAGCTCTTGTAGCACTGCATTCTCAGAGCTGAGAGTAACAGGAGGGCAGACAAGAACATTATTCAACACATCTTAGCTGTTCACATCTATTCTCACGATACTTTAACTGATGTGTTTAGCTAAGGATGAGTTTAAGAACATACATGATGAAAAATCAGAGTCAGTCAGACACTTCATGGCGGTGAAGCATTTGGTTTTATGGAGCATGATCATGGGACACACATGGGTCAGCATCTACTAAGCATCTTCAGAGAAGCAATGGGTGTGTAGGTAGGCCTACATGATTCTTACAGGGAAACTTAACTATCGTTGGCAGTAACATCAAAGGATTTAGGTCTGATATAAACCAAACAAAGGTGAGGGGAGTGACCGTCGTGGAGAGCTATGGATTGGCCATGGCTGAAGCCAGGCATGGCGAGGTTAAGTTAGTTACACTATGGGGGGAAGTGGACAAGAAGGCAAACTAAAAGGAATCTACAGAATAGTCAGCAGATTGACATGGCTGCAGTGCCAGACTTTGGTGGAACAGTGGCGATATAACTATATATATTATATGTTTTATAACTATAACATAACACCTTTCAATTGGGGAGAGGAAGCGAACTGCCTCTAGGTGCAAGGATACTTTACACAAAGGCGTATTAAATTAACGAGTAATAAAGTAAAGAATGCTATAAAATGTGTGATATTATTATGAGAATGTATTTTTCCATGATACATGTGGTGGAGAGCAACTGTAACAGCGCCAACCCCACGTCCTCAACCATTTACCCTGAAAATGGTAAATATTCTGTCCACAAACTGTTAGTAGCATGGTTCCCTGCACTTTAGTTCAATTATAATAAATACTAGGAATATAAATATTGTTGAGTGATTATTATAATTGACGGAAGAATTAAAAATACACAACCTGGGAGGACAGGGGAATTCTGAACCGTCTAAATTTAAAACCTGTAAGCTATTAATATCTAAGTGGCCTCTTGAAGTGCACCCAACATATTATTATCAGGAGATACTTTAAAATGAACAGGCTCAGTTTATTTATCAAATTGAGTTCTGTACAGTATCCACCACATGTGTAAATAGACCTCTTTCTGGGATGCAGTCATCTTTGAGACATGATACACAAAAAAAGAAAGAGTGGTTCTGAAGATAAGCCTGTAAATATAAAAACAAATAAAGGCTGAATTTGAAACATGAAAACTCATGGAAGTCATTTGAATATGAAAGCTGGCTATATGTTCAGTTTATTACCTCGTATTACCCCACCTTCTATGGTTATATAACAACTGCATTTCATGCTATGCAGGGACAGAACAGAGCTAAGAGCTAAAAATACTGAGGTCAAAGGGTTAAGGTGAGGTGTCATTTCCCCCCACACAGACACACGCTCACACTATGTAAAGCGCTTTGGGTGTCTTGAAAAGCACTATAGATGCAATGAATGAAGGTGGGCCTTGATGGGGTTGGGGGGCTGTGGTATGCCCTCTTTTCCTGTTCCTTTCCCGTGACCTGAGTGTCATGGTAACCTTGGTACGTACACACCTGCTAGTAATATGTATTTTCCAACCTCAATGAAGAGTACAAAATCTACCTTTCTGTCCTAATGGTTACTTACCCGTAGTAAAATAATGCTCAGTGGGCTACTTAAAAGGTAAATAAATTGAAGTAAAATTAGTAACATTTGCTTTGGAATGAAAAATTATTCACATATTCCTCAAGTAGATCAGTAAACGTACTCAAGTGCTTTCCACATTTGCCTTTCAATTCAATACCCAACATAAATGACCACTGAAGTGTCTGAGATCCTTGTATTCTGCATTGTGTGGAGCAGTGACTCAGACAGCCCTGTCTATGTTTTAACCACAACTTGTAAAAACAGAAGCACATCCTGTCCTGGGTTACTGAGGAACCTCTTGGTTTAGCAGAAGCACACGAAAGTTATTAGACGTTGTGGTAAATGACTAAGCAAAACATAGTTCATTAGTTACAATGATCTATTCTAGTTCTACTTATGGGCATTGATATTGCACCACATAACAGATGAGTGTTAATCGCCTCGCCTTACAATCAAGTGCTTAATTTGAACTGTGATTTTCACTCCTCTCTCTCTCTCGCTCTCACACACACACACACACACACACACACACACACACACACACACACACACACACACACACACACACACAGATAAAGTGTGATAAATGTGTCTGATATCCTGTTTGTCTTTTTTGACAGTTAACACAAGTTTATTTTGAACTGAAATATTTGCTGGGTTGCTTGTGCTTCACAATAGAGCACAGTAAACGATTGACGTGTATTTTTTTCCAACACACTTCACTCAAATAATACAATTACTTACAAAACGACCTGCACATTTCAATGTTCATTGCATATATGTATTTTTCTCTCACCCGATTCGTTTTTGGCATTGATTGACACCGCTCTATGACAATATGAACCAATGGGCGTGGACCATAGGCGGGGCTCGTCACTGTAATCAAACCTCAAATCAGCTTGTGAGTGTATGTGCTCAACACACATTGTCATGTGTGCTCGTCGACCCTGGCGTTACCAGTCTGCGGAGTGGGAACCACAGCGCTAAAACGCTGTTAGCCACGATAATTGGGCAGACATGGGCGAAAGATTTGTGGTGGTCCCGGTTAGTCAAGGCGACGGGGAGCCCCCAGACGCGGTTGTCAGTGACCCGGCACCGGAGAACGAAGGGGCACGCGACAGCGCCGTCCCCGAGCAGCAGGACCCCAACACCGCGGTGCCCATCCTGGAGTACAGCAGGGAACCGAACAAATATGGTAAGACCGTCGACGACGACCGGCACCACACACTGGCCCACTTCTTAGGGCGTTATGATCTACTTGGGGATTATATATTAGCGTTTCACCTTGCCAATAGCAGTATTGGTCGCGCGGTTATGTCACGTATTCCTCGTGAAACTAGTTTCCCGGCAGTTGACCGAGAGCGTCTTTTACTTTGTGTTTTAGTGGAGCTACAAAGTAAAGTTGTGTTTTAACTTTTCAAATCAACGCGGGCTTTGATTCAGTTTTAAATGCGTCTAAGCGTATAGCGTCCGCTTTCCCATACCGAGTTCCCCGTGTGAGAAGAGACCATGTGGGTGTAGATTCGGCAGAGCAGCCTCTCACAAACATCCATCCAGGGTGGCAGGCTGCCATGGCAACAGGTCGGCAGGTAGGACGTGCTGGAAGAACTGCACGGCAGATTGGCCGGGCGGCGTTGTTATGTCTTGCATCATTAGGCTATGCTCCAATGCTCCTGTTGCACATGTACCCAATTCAACACACTGATGTTTTGTCAAATGTTCCCTCGGCTGATCTCGGTGTAGGTCTTGTATCAAGTGTTTATAATCTCTGCTGCAGTTATCGGCAATTATCAGCATCTATTTCAACGCCCAACTATTTGCTACAGGATCCCACAGGATCCCACATTTAACAGGGTTGTTTCTGTATAGGTTATGCCAATTAACTTTCTTATTTGTTGTTGCATTTTGCAATATGTTGCCAAAGACAGGATGTGTTGATTTTGTCTTATTGAATTGTTATTTTCGATGCTACAGCTTATAAATTAAACGCCAACTGATAGAGGAGATGGTAATGTTATCAGGCAATGAGTTTCATTAATGATATTCAATGATGAGCAGGAGTATTTCTGTTCCGGTGCAAGCGTCATTCATCTTCAGTACAGGGGGAAGGTTAGACATCCAAGAAATCAATCACTGCTACTTGAGTTTGCCCAAGCCAAATGATATGCACTTCTACTCCCTGTATGTTGGATCTATGTTGTCTGGTGTGACGTTAGCAAGATCAATGTAACAATGTAATGCTACAAACAATGTAATGCTACACCGCACAAAACCCCCCATGGCTATGGAGATCCTTATGACCGGCAGATGTGCCTCCATTGTGGACAAGCTACCACGACACTGGTAGCATGTTTATTAAATTAAGTAAATTTAATTGTACACAACTTTAATTGTACATATGGATGTTATGCACATCTACGTGAACATCCCTGATATACCAAAATGTGATTAGTCTGTTGTGTATAGACTGGAACTGTTTTCCCCTCAGGCCTCTCCATCTGAGTCATGGCAGATTAAGAAACACACTGGCAATGCGGTCTGCCTGTCCATCTGTCAGTGACTCACTCCTATTGTACATTTAGTAAATTATGTTAGTAATGTTTTCCTATGGCTAGTGGCTATACATGCTCATCATTGGTTCCTAGTGTGCTTCAGCAACAATACACAAATGAAATGTACACACTTTTTTGTGTGTAATTTACTGTCACGTGAACGCACCTTCAGAAGATGATTTTAACAAATGTATTCCTACAGTGGCCTGTCTACTACACAGGTTTGATTTTAAACCTTTACAGACACTTTGTGTTTGCTGTTTGCTAAGGAGGGATACGACAATGGGAAGACAATGCTATCGACCATTAATCCCGGATTAATGGACAGCCATATCACGTTTGTTGTGGTTCTGCCGGTCAGGTTGTTTCCAGTAGAGACCCATTCCATGTAACGCACGCCTACAGATCCCCGCCCCCAGCAACATGATTGGTCGAAATAAATTTGAAGCGAAAGAAAGTGAAATGGCCCGTTCACCCAGATTTGACCCCGTCTGCCATCAGACTTTAGATGTTAATTGTGAGACTAATTGTACTCTGACACCCAAATCCTTTTGTCAGGAGGTGTTTAAGTCTGTTTTCCACTGTGGCCACTTTCAGAATCTATAGGCGTACCCCTATCTGGCAGTGTAGTAGAGCATCTTGCTCTTGGGTCTGTCTGACACTTGGATGCATTACAGTGCTTGTTTGTGTTTGTGACCCATGTTTGGACTCCAGATGTTTCATTATGAAAAACACACCTGGGCCAGTTTGGTTGTTTAACTACTTAACAACTTTAGTCATGCTGCTTGGAATGATATGGTCTATAATTTAAGAGAGGGGTGTGGGGGGGTGCAAGTCAGGGTAATGATTCAGACATATTCCTGGGTATGTGTGTTTGGCTTGCCTGGCCTGTGTGTTTGGTTTCACCTACTATCCACTCTGCTCTATTTTAGAGCTGAGAAGTCACCATGTACACGACCCAATGGACTTTGGTGCTCACATCTCTTCTCCTGTGTTCTTTGTTTCCCAGCCTCCACAACCATGGCTGTGTTTGCTGTTGTTGGTCCGGCTGGGTCATATCATGAATGATAAACAACATCAACTTTAAATGTATGAACATATTTTCTCATTTGGATTTGGGTAACTTTAAGGATCCAGGAGTAAAGAGGAGTCAACATTGCAGGGGTCTGGACGCTGACCTTTTTAATAATATTTTTCAAAAGTGAACATGACCGCTCTGGTTGTAGCTGATGACAATACAGTCGAGATTAAATCATTTTATCTGCTTTGTCATCACATCCCTATTAGGCCTACTATTGATAATTTCCACAGCTTGACCTTTGGGTGATGATTCATTGATAGTATGTTGGTTGTAAATATTGTGATGTTTTAGTAATTTTGTTAATACGGTGCCGTTCTAGCAGTTGAGTGCACCTTGCTGATGGCCGGCTTCCCAAGAATGGGAGTGCTTGCCACAGATGCAGCTCATGGAAATTTCCATGGACTTTTTTTGTAATATGCAATCACGTGTCTTCATTTAATATTAATTTTCTTTTACTAGTTAGGGTTAGTGTGTGTGTGTGTGTGTGTGTGTGTGTGTGTGTGTGTGTGTGTGTGTGTGTGTGTGTGTGTGTGTGTGTGTGTGTGTGTGTGTGTGTGTGTGTGTGTGTGTGTGTGTGTGTGTGTGTGTGTGTGTGTGTGTGTGGTTTTTTTCCACCATTGTCCTGGGGGAAGGCCGCTCCTCGATGCATCAAGGAGTGCTCCTTCTGTTAACCTGTTCAGCTTCCACTAGGCTTAGACTCTGACTTTGGAAGAAGAAGAAAAGGTTTATCAAATGTCATATGCGTTTTATTTCCCACTAGAGGTTCTATAAATGTGGAGTGCTGGTAGTCTTGGTGATGGGGGTTTTCCAGTGCTGGCTTGGCAACACATCCAAGGATATAAGTAGATTGCTTACTGTGACTCATTTTTGCCCCATTTCCATTGTTGTTTCTGAGTACTCTCCTCAGAACAAATACAGCTTTTACAAATGTTTGCTTATCGACACATACCTGGGTTCAACACGTCTTCCGAAACATAATCTTACACCTATTTGGTTGGTTGTGTAGCATAAGAATTCCATTCTGGACTATAGGGGACACAATGCCCCCTATGGTTTCCTTGCTGGTCGTGTCCCTGGGGTGTCGGGTGTCAAGAAATGTGCATGGAGACGTGTCGTGTGAGTATCATGTTCTGCCTGTCTGTATGAATGAAGTGCCCAAGGAGAACCGCCCTAACCCCACCTCGCCCTATGGAGTGACCCTTGTGGCGCCGGACACACAGACTCATTGTCGACAAACTAGACGCTTCTTTTAATATACTATAACTCTCACCTTGTCAGTATTATTTTACACCTCTAGGCCAGCCCCAGGTCTTTGGTCCAACCCACAAGAACGCTTAATTTTGGCCACCCGAGACATTGGCTTAGTGGCCCGGTTGGCCAGTGCAATTTTCTTTATCCGTCTACCTGAGACCTGTACATGGATATGGAGGCATGGAAAATGTTCCTCCCAGTGTCTTGACCGCACCTTTTCAGAAATCAGCACTTGTTATTGTAAACATGGAAAACTCTGTATTTAAGACATCCTTTCAGAAATCATGACTTGTTATTGTTATTGTAAACATGGAAAAGAAGGCGTTGCCCTTATTAGAAAGTTACCCCTACAGCTTTCTTTTATAAGGTTTTGGGTTTTTAGAGTGTTCTTCAGTTGCCCACGGGATCATTTAATGGTACACTCTTTGAGGTCTCTCTGTCTGTAGAGTGGACTTTTGTGGGTTGTTCTCTCTGACACCCAAATCTCCCCTTCTGGATGGATACAGTAAAATCTCACCCTGATTAAAGAAAAAACGGGGAATAGCCAAACGTGGCAAATTGCTATGTTATTAAGAGACAGAAAGTGTCAACTGAACCGGATGTGTTAAGTGTAGCATTTAGCTACACTAGACTAGGATGACCGGCGTGGAGTCTGGATGTCACTTGAGAAGGTAAGTTTGCGGCTATCCTTGTGTGCAGTGACATCATGCCGTAAATCAACTTGGCCAGACGCCAAAACCCTTTTTGGACGAGCATGTCATCCTTCACTGTGGAGTAGGTATTTGTAACAGATGGTGGTTTCTTGTGTACCTTTTTAATGGTTTATTGGTTGTTGGAAGTTTTCCTAAACGAACGGACAAGAAGTGTGAAGCGCAGGATGGCTATAGCAGTGTAATGGAAAACGCTGAACTTCCCAGTAATTTAATTTGGCTGCTTTTAAAAGGTCTTATTTATGGACCTATAAACAAATGTCATGGAAATGCTTTGAAAGAGAGAACCATTTTATATTAGATGCCGGGAAAAATCGGACTGGGAACTATGATTCAATGTTGTGGCTAAGAATACATTTTCATACACTTTTTGCCTATTAAAAAATATATAGATATTTTCCCTACCACTTAAGGCTGCATTTCCCAGTTATTTCCTTGTATAATTTTCTGTTGATTTTAATTTCCACTTTTTTTTCTATGTAAGCCAATACACAGATGCAAGGTAATATTCTGTGTTTTTTGTATGTACACTCTAACCTCTTGTAACCCAGGCATGACTGGTGTATTCCCACATATGACCAATAAGGGGCAGCATAGAGCTATTGTTGTTTTGGCTAAATTTAAAATTTAAATTTCCTGAAGTATTTGAGTATTTCTTTACTTCGGTACTACATTATTTCTTAATTCCCATTAAAGGCAGACTCGAGACTAGGGCTTAATAATATGGCCAAAATATATAACACTCAGAGATTATTTTTTATAAACATTCAAATGCCAATCTTACACTAATTTGGCAAGTCCAACACAAATTAATTGGCATGCTATTAGAAAATATTATGCCACTGGTGTGTAGGCCTATGATGTATGTATGTTGCACGGAAACGTCTTAAACCTCTGTACTGTTGTGCAACAGCAGATCTAGAAAGACCGAATTAAATGACATTTCCAGTTACACGTGAAAAAAGGGCAGCAAATTAACAAATACAGTGTCCATGAGATTAGAACACACCACAGCCTGTTTGTATCCATTTGCGGCCTTAATAAGGACAAGGCCTCTCTCTGTTCCGGGTGTATGGCTACATATCAGATCAATCAGTACTGCCTAATCTGCCACCAGAGAAGCAGCCTTCCGTTTCCGGGAAGTGTTGACGAAGGATCTTATTGTTTTGACAGTGGCCTTTACACATTTTTGTACACATCCTTTACTCTGGTGCCTGAGACCTTTGGTATTCATACTGCACTTTCAGTTGAGTGCAGTGCATGTGACTTCATTTTTTGTATGCAGGATTTCTCTTCAGGGTTAGGTTTTACTGTAGATTCACTGGAGACTAGAATATACTTTATTTTTGTTTTACTTCTAGCATAAAATGTTTTTATTTTTTATTTATGGTAATACCTCGATACTTCAGACCAGATCCCATATAAGGACAATTTTGTATTAATAAGAAATGAATCCCACAAAGACCTTATCCTGATTCTCATCTTCTCTCAGGAGGCCTGGCAGAATCCGTATGGGACAGCATTCCACAATAAAGTGGATATTGTCTGGGCTCTGTGGCATTATCCTTACGAAACAAAAGTGTGTCTAAAGGGGGTCGCACACTGGACGGGCAACATACAACCTTCTAGAAATTCAAAACCATTATGAGAGAACTCACACCAATGCGCTGTAACTTCCAGCACTGCTCAATACCTTGGTGCGCCACCCATTGCCACCCATTATATTAAACACGGAACAAGACATAAAACCGACTCTTCCGACGCATGTTGACCTTTCTACTACGTGATGCTGCGCCCCGTGGCTCGCCATGGTGTGCGACCTGCTTAATTGTCATGAAATTGATTGTTATTGATATGATTCTTACACAAGAATATGATTCGTTAAAATTATTGTTTAGAAAAAACAAATCAATGTATGATCTTCAGAGCTTCTCTGAGGGCTCCCCTGTGTCATGCCAGTGTCATGGGATTGTTCATGTATCTCCCTGCACAGCAGAGCTAGTGTGAAATCCTTTACAGATAGAATGACGTCCAGCTATGTCACAGAAGATGCAGCATGTCTGCCTATCTGTCTGTGACTCTCTGTATGTCTGCCTGCCTGTCTGGCTAATGCAGTTGCTGTTACAAGTTGCTTGGTGATTTCGGGACCTGAAGAAGCAATAAGTGGTCCCTAGCTGCGTGGCAGTGCTTCCTGAATAGTGTGCATTCATTAGTGAGCTTTACTATGCACTAAAGTCCATTGCATCAAGACATCCAGGTGCAACCACCAGTTGTTTAACTTTTAATCCATGTCAGGGTAATGTATGTCATATCATTTCATGAGCAACTGGGCTTGTGTGCGTACTTCTGTGTAGAACATGGATGTGGATGTATTGGGGAACTCATTTCAACTCTTGCATCACCCACATTTGAATATTTGTTTGCAAGAAGGAAGTACACTTTTCTTTTGGTCAATCTATGTCACTATGTCTATCGTCATTGCTGTCAGTGCTGTTGCACTGTATGCACTCTTTTGTTTCTTAATATCTTTGCCCACTTTTCTCCCCTCCTTCTGTCTCTTTCCTTCTCCACCCTACCACCCACTTTCTCCCCTCCCTGGATACTGAAGTGTGGAGTGTGTGTTGTTGGTGGCTGGTTTAAGCAGCCTCACCTGGTCTGAGTCGACTGATTAGACTCTGGGGCTGGGTGAGGCTGCACACCTGTGGGGCTTTGGCCAGTCAAGCCCTACAGGTTAAACCAGCCATCGCCACACACACTCAGGAGGAGTGCTAACACGTCAGCACGTACCACCTGCTCTGCCTGTTCAAACTATCTCAAACTCTACAATAAACCGGTTCAACCATCATCTGCCTGTGTCCTACTGTTGGAGAACCACATGCCATCTACAGTGGCTGAAACTGCTACATGAGGCTTCTGCTTTCTTTTAAGTGAATTGGATTGGTGTTTTGTGATGGTTTGAATCTTTTAAATAGGTAAAATTCTCACATGGGACATTTTAAAACAATTATTTGCGAATTACTAGAAGGGGTGTGTTTCATCAAAGCCATGGCTGTGTCAAATGGCAACTTGCTAAGCTTTGCTATTTTGGCAAAGCAATGGAACCTGGATCCCTTATTTGGACAGAAGTGGACTATATTACATAAATATGTATGTGTAATATATATATGTTATGCTGTTCTGAGGCTAGACAGGCTTCTCGACCTGTGCCTGTTTATGAACAAGCTTGTCATCTGGTTTTAGTATCAAAGCTCTGACCTGTCCACATTTCTAAAAAGCAGATTTGTGTTTATACTAGCCAAGGCCCCAGGGATTATCAGTTGGTCTTATGCAGCTTATTTAATCCGTTTTCCCAATGTTTAATGTACATGTACTAGAGCCTATGGTGCATGTGTTTCATAGGGCTCTGTTATTAGAAGTTCCCTGACACACCTGTCCATGAACAGTGATTGCTGCTGCTAATCTTTCTGAATATATCAGAAAAGATGAATGCCTATCCTATATACAATATATGCTAAATCTCTTGTGTCTGTGGTACCCTTTTAGGTTAGGACACGCACACATTTTGAGCCAAAGTCATGGCAGCAGGGCCAGTTTCCGTGCACACGATATGTAAAAATATGTAGCCTAATAAACCGCCTACCACATTCTCCAGAGCCCCACAGCTAGGACACTTGTCTCTTCTTCAAACCCCCTGTTTGGTTTGATGAGATAAGGGGTTTTTGACTTTTGGAACCCACGCTCCCAGCTGCTACAGCCAGCATGCTGTCATAGTTGTCCAACAGACATATGCTACATATGCCTGGCTCCTCTTGCCTTGTAGGTTTTTGATCTCAAATGTCTGGCCCTGCCCACTGTTGCTTGAGCATGCTCACCGGATCAAATGACACTGGACAGGAAGTGTGTGTGTGTGTGTGTGTGTGTGTGTGTGTGTGTGTGTGTGGGTGGGGGCGTGTGTGTGCGTGCGTGTGTGTGGACCCCAGCAGCAGGCGGACAGCTGTGCTGTAGGTACAGTC
>OOFB01032551.1:0-12426 GCA_900323305.1 Trachyrincus murrayi | reverse complement strand
CCCCCCCCCCGGCCCCCCTCCTCCCCCCCCCCCCTACCTGCTTGTCTGATTACCTTGTCTGTTGCCGATCTCCTGCCTGCCTGACTACCCCGCCTGTTGCCGATCTCCTGCCTGTCTGACTACCCCGCCTGTTGCCGATCTCCTGCCTGTCTGACTACCACGTCTGTTGCAGATTCCCTGCCTGTCTACCGGTCCCGCCCGGTTTACCCTTTCTACCTGCTGTATCTGTGTACATACGACACATTAAATATTGTATTTTATATCCAACGTCTCCTCGTGGTGTTCCGCATTGGGGTTCTAGAACGCACCGTAACAACGGTGTCCATTGGTCATACAGCCACAGTGTCCACCACTCACCATGCCCATCATGGCCTGCAGCTCAATCTGCAGGGATTGGAGGGTACGCTTCACCTCCGTGACCTCAGACCTGGAGGTCTCCAGGACGGTGGTCTGCGTGATCACCTCCTTGTTCAGTGTCTCCGTCTACTCAAAAGAGACACACACGCACAAACACACACACACACACACACACACAGACATCATGAGCGTAATGTCACTTTTGCCTTCGTAATGTGTGCCGTTAACTTCAGCATTTTACTCAGTATTTGCAAAGCAGGTCCGTTTTTTTCCCTCATTGGAATCATTGAATATTGGTCTGTCATGCAACATGGAAAAAAGAAAGTATTTCTCAACATTTGATACAATTGCCCTGAAAATTATCCAAAATGCATATTCCACGGGGGCTAAAAAAGCCCTTGTTAAACAAAGGGAATTTCCTACCCTGACACATCCGTCTCCTCCAAACACTCCTCAGTCACCACGTATACCTGTAGATGGTTTGTGCACATAGTACAGCACGTCTAACGCCCAACCAAACCAAAGCCCCCCCCTGGAGAGTCCCTTCCCTCCTCCTCCTCACCTTCGTGTGGAACCAGGCCTCCAGCTCTTTGTGGTTCTTGGCGGCCACTGCCTCGTAGTGCTCCCTGACCTCGGCCATGACCTTGCTGAGGTCCTCCTGTGGAGCAGCGTCCACCTCCACGTGCACCTGTCCGCTCATCTGGGTGCGCGCCACCAGGAGCTCCTAGCGGAGGGACAACAACAGCAACAACACACAGATTAGCATGGTTCTTCACACTCCAACTTGCTCCACTCTGCTCCGATATAGTGTTGTTTAGTTAGGCAAGAGCTTGCTTGGTTCTTGAACTGTGTGTGTGTGTGTGTGTGATGACTGTGAACACACACCTCCTGATGGTTCTTCTGCATGAAGAGGAGCTCCTCCTTCAGACCCTCCACCTGCATGGTCAGGTCAGACTTGGCCATGGTCAGCTCATCCAAGACCCTCCTCAGACCCGCGATATCGGCCTCCACCGACATGCGCATAGACAGTTCGTTTTCATACCTGCACACATGGAGGGTAGGAGATGAAAGTAGAGGAGTAAGGAAAGAGAGGGAAGGGCAAGAAACCATGCATAGCGACTTTTCAGGCGTCGCTTCGCTCACCTCGTGCAGGCACACAGCCAAGCTGGTGGCTAAAGCGATAAACATTGTACTCTTGTGTCATACATCATAACTCCATCATAAATCCATCTCCTATATTACAGGAGATGGATTTATGATGGATTTATGATGTATATGATTGTACAAGTAAATACGTACATAAATAACCACATGTATTTTGATGTCAAATGTTGACGCAAAAATACATCCACATTTTTATATTTACATAATATTTATATTTATATATAATGTCGAAAAACAAAATAGTTTCTTTCGCATAAGCACTCGCCAAAGATAAAGGGTAAAAAATGAATAAGCCACGTTGTTATGCACAAAGCAGGTTGGTATAGTTATGCTATGAGTCATGTGTAAAAGGAGGAGCAGTCACTTCATTCTGAAGTCCTCTGTGGCCAGCCTGCTGTTGTCGATGCTGAGATGGACAGAACCGTTGACCAGGGTGGCATCTCTGATCTAAACACAGAAGAATAAAAAATCCTTACTTGATGTCCCCCCCCCCCCCCCACCATAGCACCTTATCAAATCAAATAGAATCTTTATGTATAGACTTTTCATGTGCAGCAGGGGAAAGTGCTATGGGGAAACGACACCACAACATGGCGTGTCGTTTAAAATAGTCACGAGTAAACGTAAGATAAGATGAGGCACACCTTGGCTAACAGCTCAGAGATGGTGATGAAGAAGGCTCCATGGTCCTTGGTTGCAGGCCCGGTCTTGCTCTCCAGGAACTGGTGGATCTTCAGCTCTAGCTCAGCGTTGGCCGTCTCCAGGCTGTGCACCTTGGCCAGGTAGGTGGCCAGGCGGTCGTTCAGGTTCTGCATGGTGAACTTCTCGTTGCCGATGAGGCTGTTGTCCATCCCAGAGGCGTTGAAGCTGCTCGAGGCAGAGGAGTAGCCTCCGCCCAAGCCGAAGCCGGAACCGCCGCCGCCACCGGAGGAGAAGGACCTGGAAGCAGAGGAGATACGCACCCTGGAGCCCCCGGCATCGCCGTACACACTGGCGGCCCTGCCGAACCTCCCAGAGAACGTGGAGCCCCCCCCCTTGACCATGGAGCCCCCCCCAATGGAGCTGGAGGAGGTGCGATATGAGGAGGAGGAGGTCATCATGGTTATGGTTGAGTGTTTCTGCTCTGGCAGGGAGACCACAACGGAGAGAGAGAGAGAGAGAGTGTGAGCAGGTGGTGGAATGTACGGTCTTATTTAAAGCATGGAGGCTGAGGTTGTCAATCACTCAGAGACCAGTTCCAGGGGGTGCGGTACCTTCCTGGTCTTCATTTTTCACGGGCGCGGTTCTTGATGGTCATGCAAGAATGTAACCTTTACGGTAGCTGCCGTGATAACAGAGATGACATTTGGATTCTCCGTTTTCACCATGCCAGGACCTGCCGGTATTAAAGTCATTGGAGCCTTCGGGCTCAGAGTGAACTTTGGAGTAAAATGGCTAAGTATTACTTTTATAAGGACAGGAAGCACAGCATGTGAGTTAAATCAATAGCTAAGTAGGCAAATAGGCATAAAGAGTCCACACGTGATTAGTTAAGTGGAGCGCCGATGAAAGAGTATTAGAAATGTGATTCCGGGTGCTTATGGGTGCAGCACCCAAGGAGAGGCAGATAACTGCCAGATAAAAAAAAACAATATTAACTGTTGTTATTGTATGCTTTTTATTTAACAAACAGGTTGTATGTGCCGTTGAAGTTGACCGCAGTAGGCCTACATGTTTCCAACCTTCCATTGCCAGGTGTGGTGGTGAATGTGTGTCGTTTTGATGAATGCAAATATGTAAAACACATGTTTCTTTACCAAAAACCCTCACTTCATGGAATAATAGTAAGGAAAGGAGATATAATTGTTAGTTTCTGAGATATATGAAGAACTTGCATTATTCACTATTACGTTTTGTGTTTCGTAAGACATAATATGGTGATGCAGTAGTATCCGTTGAAGAATCAAAACCACATACGTCACAAAACGAAACCGAGGCAGGTTGGGGACGGGTATCAAAAGGATATTTAAATTATACTTATTACAATTACAGTTTCAAATACATGAATAACACCACCAATACTGAGCTCAGTAAACAAGCACTGTATAAATCAATGCAATGATAAAATGAACACTAAATACACACAACAATAACTAGTGAAAGTACCGGGCCATAGTTGCCCCTATAATCATGCAAAATGCGCGTGTGCGTGCGCATGTGTGCGTGCGCATGTGTGCGTGCACAAGTCGGCCGGTCCTTCGGTGACACTGCTCCTGCTGTTCCCCGCCACGCCTCGCACCAGATGTGTTCACTGCAGGCAATAACATATGCTCACCTAGTAATTAGATCATGCACTGAGGCTGCCAACCTAGAGTTGGAGTGTCACAATAACTTAGCCACCCCTGACATACAAACAGTTCGTCCATCATTCAACACATTCAATGACACACATTACTGATATTCAAAGCCAAGCCAGTGTTTGCTTTTAACAGTGAATCCAGCCAATAAAAGCAAATATTTGTCATGCAATCATCATGCGTGTATCAAACCTGTTGACACACACCCTGTGCTTCCTCCTCACCCAATTCTACGAATTTTATGCGAGAAGCTTTTTCTTTATCCTTGTTTTTTTCTGTCGCCATTGTTGTAGCGATGGCTTCCCGAGGTGACGGCTTCGTGAGGAAGAACATGACACACAACATGATCAATGTCCTTTATGAGCAGGTAGGGCGTTAGGCCTCTTGCACAAGGAGGCCCACAGGCTGCAGACATTGGTGTTCAAACCCAGAACCTACAGAACCTCTACTGGGAGTCAAACACCCGAGCCACTAGACCACTGCCCCATTGACCAAGTCGTCTACATAATTGCCCATTTGACTTGTGTGTGTGGGATAGTGCAGGATAGTGGAGTGGCTAGGGTGTGTCTGACTAACAGATGAAAAGGTTGTGGGTTCAACACCCAATGTCTGCAGCATAGGCCTTGTATAAGCATTCATGAGCAAGCTGTCGAACCCCCTACCTTGCTCTGTAAGGAACTTTATCTGTATTTGTAGCAGTTGGAAAAGTATATCCTGACCTTTTACGTGTTGCAACGTGATTTAGCTAATTATAGGTGTCCACACGGCACACCAATGGACTGATTGTAAATGTCAGGCCAAAAAAGTTAATGCAATAATTGCAGTTTGTGATAGACATTAAGTGAACCACATTATTATCGTTATTTACAACGTAGTTCTCAGATGTTCTAAGAGAAGGGAAGATTGTTTTAAAGGGATTCAACATTCAAAAGTTTGTATTAACATACACAACTATATTTTCCAGATCCCTTCTTCCAAAACGCAAATTTAAATGCATTCATGCAACCACTGGAGGTATGTCAATAGGTGGAGTTGAACTTTTTAAGGACACAGACAGACAGACAGACAGACAGACAGACAGACAGACAGACAGACACACACACACACACACACACACACACACACACACACACACAGGGGTTCCAGCCACACGTTTTACTTTTATTAATTTTCATTTTCATATAATAACATAACTGTGGCAGTTTCTCTTGCCACATGCCATCTACAATGGATTTCAGGGCTTCTCCAATGGCAGGACACAGGCAGATGTTGGTTAATTGGTTTATTGTAGAGTTTGAGGTAGTTTGAACAGGCAGAGCAGGTGGTACGTGCTGACATGCTAGCGCTCCTCCTGAGTGTGTGTGCTGGTGGCTGGTTTAACCTGTGGGCCTTGATTGGCCAATGCCCCACAGGTGTGCAGTCTCACCCAGCCCCAGAGTTTAATCAGTCTGACTCTGACCAGGTGAGGCTGCTTAAACCAGCCACCAACAACACACACTCCACAATAACGTAACTTAATTTATCTTTGAGTTAAGTTGACCTCTGCTGTGGGGAGGCATGCTGCCTAGTGTTAAAGCCTCTGACAACCAGTCCAAAAATATAATAAATGCATATATGATGTAATAGTTAAGTGTCTTATTGTGCATATACTAACATTTGAGTATGAATGTTTGTTTAACTAAAAGTTGTTTTGCTGATCAGCGCTGTGATCAGGACTGTGTGGAAGTGTCCGTGGCACACTTGATTGACATCTACCTAGCCACGCCTCCTTCAAATAATCTTACCACTAACCCAAAGTACAACATCAACACACCGTTGGAGAGGTATACAAATGTCCACATTTGCATTGCAATAATAACCAAGTAGTGAATAAAAAACAGCTATATTTTATTTGTCATAGTTAGCCTACCACCGTATCCTGAAGAAAGTCTCCAGTACACGTCGCTCCAACATGGCATTGAGTGTTTTAAAACTCGCTGAGCTTCAATCCTGTCCACATTCTTAAAATACATCCATGGTGGTAACAGTTGATGAAGGAGATTGTGGCAGGTTGCAATTACTGCAAAACAGCATTATAGCAAAACAAAAAAACGCATCTGTTGTGTTGTGTTATGCCGCAGATATCGTGAACCTGTGTTTTTGTTTTGCTAGTATTTGTCAAACATCCGTGCGGCATGTATATAATATGGAATGGTATGAATATATGAGATTTATACGCGGAAGCTAAACGGTTTCGTTGATTAGTTGGTTTATTGTGAAATAAAGTCTAGGTTGGTTGACTTTCTGTTAAGGTTACGGTATGGGAACCCCAGTGCAGTACACCGGAGACGTAGGTAACAGACAAGGTTTTAATGTCGTTAAGGGTACAGGATAACAGGGTGGATCTTCTGATGCATATACAATAAGCAGGCGGATACAACCAGGAAGATCGAGAAGAACCAGAGGACAGGCAGGGGTTCGGCGACAGGCGTGGTAGTCAGACAGGCAGGGGTTCGGCGACAGGCGTGGTAGTCAGACAGGCAGGGGTTCGGCAACAGGCGAGGTAGTCAAACAAGCAAGGTAACTAGGAGACTAGGCTATGGTAATCAGACAATCTGACAAAGGGTGGAAGAAAGAACAGGGTACTTTTATACTGTTTATACTGTTATACTGTTTGGTGATTAGTTGATGGGCCACAGGTGTGTACGTAGATCAGGTGAGGTGATTGGGATGACGACATCAGGGAGGAGCAGGAAACTGGCGACACGTCCAACAACACAAAGACAGACAAGACAAACAGGGAGAACCGACCACTAGCTGCCACTAGGCGGCAGAAGTGGACTCCGTAACACTTTCCAGTACAGAGGTGGATCGTCCGGACGCTGAATAGTTTTGCCTGCTGAGGTAGGTCTGCACTTCAGTACATGCACTTGTGGTGACCAGGTTCTACTGGGCTGTCCTCCAGGATTTGACGTGGTCCTCCTCAACACTTCTTCCATCTTCCTTACCTCTGCCTCTGCCATTGCATTTAAAATTAGCCTACCCTTAACATCAAATGGTTAATTCCATTCTGAAAGCTGATGCTGATATGAAATACACACACACACACACACTGAAAGGTGTGTGATTTGTGTGTGTAAGTCTCTCATCAGATGCAGAGCATACCTCCCTTGTCAACTCCTCAAAAGGGGCTAGAGCTGCGACGGTCTTCTTCTCTGGTCTGCAGTCAACGCGGCTGGCAGGTCGTACTCCGCTGTATATGCACACAGGGCCCATTTCTGTGCAATGAGGCTTTAACATGTACTGTTCCACCCCGTTCGTACATCTTGTTGCAGACGCTTGGGCGGGATATTCAGCTCAACTCGAATGTCCTCCAAACGTGAATAGGCAAGTGGCGAGTTCTTGAAGTGACCCACAATTGTTCTGCCGATAGCCATCACTTACACTGCGCTGTGATAGCAGTCCCTCGTTGCAGGGTCTGCGTCAGGCATCCCCAACTGGCAACTCCAAGACAATCCATTCCTATGTTACTGGCATTGTCTCTTAAAATGACATGGACTTTCCTCTTCTCAATTTTCCATGCATTTAACATTTAAGATCTCCTGTGTGTGAGCCACGAAAACTGCTTAGCATGCAGCACTGCTTTTTGCAAAGTAAAACTTGAGTCTATTCACTGTGCTGTCAGACTTAGTCATGACATTGGACACACGTCTGAGCTCCAGATGTCAGTTTGTGAAACTAACCATGGCAACGTTTGCTAAGCACTTTGAAATGAAATCCCACACTTGCTTGTACTTATTTGGGATAGCCGTTTCGGAGATAAAATGCCGGGTTGGCAACGTGTAGTGAGACTCCAAATGTTCGATTAAGCGTTGAAAACAGAAAGGGGTTGGTCATCTAGCACAATGAATCCAGCAACCTTCTCCGTTATCAGCTTTGTTGCTGTCTGGAGGGAGTTTCTCACGCTTCTGAATTGTAAATTCCCTCTGCCTGTATAAACCATTCTCAAACTCTGCAATAAACTGGTTTATTGCAGAGTTTGAGAATGGTTTGAGCAGGTGGTAAGTGCTAACATGCTAGCGCTCCTCCTGAGTGTGTGTGCTGGTGGCTGGTTTAACCTGTGGGCCTTGATCGGCCAATGCCCCACAGATGTTTAAGATTAAGATTACTTTATATTTGCAATTCGGGGTGCGTACGCACATGCACCAACACACACAACACATGCAAGGGGGGAAGTGGCTGCTGAACACAACACACACATGCAGGGTAGGATGTCCAAATTGAATGAAGTCTCTGCTTTTTCCCATCCCCGCCGACCTTCCTCCAGGGAGCAGTGGGCAGCCTCCAACACCGGCGCCCGGGGACCAATTCCAGGTGTAAGGTCCTCATCTTGGTCATGGATAGGACTGGATGTTTTTAGATGGGGTTCTTTTTTAATAGGAGGAGACCCCTGTGAGCACGGGGAGAACATACAAACTCCACAGAAAGGCCCAGGAGATAACCCACCTGGGTACCCCAGAGTCAACAGCACCCCAAGCAGGAATTGAACCCAGGACCTTCTTGCTGTGAGGCAGCAGTGCAAGCACTGCGCCACCGTGTGTGCACCGGTGTGCAGCCTCACCCAGCCCCAGAGTCTAATCAGTCTGACTCAGACCAGGTGAGGCTGCTTAAACCAGCCACCAACCACACACACTCCACATGGTGTTATTGATGCAACTCAATGTTACTTATCCATGTAGGTACATGTAGGTGTTATTGATACTGTGATCACTTCCCTTGCGATGACAAGATGCACAACGCCAATTCATGAACTTATAGCAAAAAAAAGGGAATATTTAACTATAAAAGAGTTATCTCATGCAGCTTTAACACCGATATTACTTTTCTACAGGACACACACCTGCGTTCCTCAGACAACTCCACATTTCTGGCAGGCCGGGCGGGGCAGCACCACTCTACTGTCCAGGCGAAGGCAAGTGGAGTCTCTATCCTTGTAGCTAAAAACGTACTCTTCGAACCAGCCAACATTACAGCCGATAGGAACGGCAGATTTATAATTGTCTCAGGCAAAGAGGTATCTTTAATATAGTATCTTTATAATTATTAATTATAAAAGTGTTATTGATGTTTGTGTTCCACCCCTCCTGTGTGAGTTAGTTTAACCGATTAAGTATATAATCTCCCTCATGTCTCCATTGTGGAAGGTCACATTTGTCACTCTGCCGGTATGTTTAATGCTCAGCCCCATTCATTCGTATTTATATTATTTTGACCTCGTTTACGTTGGACCCTTTGTCCCTTTTTGTAATTGGTTTTCCACTACCAGTTTTGAGATTTACATATGGATAAAGAAAATATTCAATTAGATTCGACGTTATTGTCATTGTCACAGCACAAGTAGTGCACAGCCAGGCCATGTTGGCTTAATGTCTTGAGGCAAAACCGGAGGTAAGATCACGAGATTTAGGCTGACTTCACAAGGCTACAGCACAAGGAGGCCACAAGACAACAAATTCAGATTTTTTCGGACCGCTGTGTTTTGTTGGCCGCTGTTCCCAAAATGTGCCTTTTTCATCCACACGTGAGACATATTCACGCGCGAGTACATTGCATTGCTAGCTGTATATAATATAATATAATATAATATATAGTAACCAATAAGCCCATTGCCCATTTATACCATTGTAGAAATCTCCAAAACGGCACTGCGCGGTGTCGTCATCGTTTACATCATGACAAATTCGACTAAACAAAATTTCCCCAATGGATATAACATTCAAACCGCTGTTTAGAGGTGTATCCCGCTAGCTCTACAACAGTAAAAAGCAGGTCAAAAACTGCGTGACCGGCCGAGCTCGGGTGTGGGTGTAATGCACATGGACTGCATAAAATACAGATTAAAACTGACTTTTGATATGTGTAAATCAGTGGAAACTATCGTGGACATTGTGGACCGTGAATTCGATTATCATTTTTTTGGTATTTCTTGCATCCATACTCTGCACACATTTATCCAAAACTGATTCTCTTAACAAAGCTACCACCACAAATAGAATCTAATTCTGTGGCGAATCTGTGACAGTCTAACACTGGGGTGTACTGCACAGGGCCAAGCAAAAACGTTTTGAACGAGCACTGCACTAGTCATCCAACACAACCAAAACAAATGTGTGTAAAATGTTGATATTTCTACCATACATACCTACGGTAGGTAGGTATGGTACAATTATATGGGTATTATAAATATGGGTGAAAAAACTGAAATGTTGGCTAGCTGTACTGCATTTTATCCATGTTTTAGCATTAGCGTATCATGTTATCATTAACCTGCCATCACCAATTATATATAAACCCTAGAAATTAGCAACTTCTTAAGCAGTCTGTTTGTATGTTACACAACTATAGAGCAGTAGCAACCTGCTCTCAGTTCTGCTCCTGTAATTAAATTATAGTTTTTCACAATAATTCACCTCATTTTAATTAACGTCTCCAATAAATATTGGTTGGTTTTCGATTTGAGAGGTGCATGTCAAGAACCTTCTAGCCCACAGGCTCTTGGCAAGTGGCCAGCGTTTGGTTTTTATCCAAACCAGCATCATCTTGTTGCTTCTCCTTCAATCCAGTTTAGAATAAGATTACACTGACACTGTGCCAGGAAGACATTTACTGTAGTAAAGCCAAAGTATAAATTCCTTGTAACTATCTGCAGAATGAAGTCCTGTGCAAACTATGCAAATCCTAGCTGTTGGGAACACAGCACAACATCACTGTAAATGTAAAGTCAAATTACAGCAGTACAGGAGCGTGAATCTATCGTATCTATGAATCTGTCGTATTTGTAATCAAAATAAACGTGTGTGTGGAATAAAAAAGACAGGCCGCTGCCGAATGCATAGGGCATACTTCACGAAATGAACGAAATTGCTGATATTAATCAGAAATAATAATGAGAAATTACAAATAGCGTATCCATCCATAAACTAGGGGTCCATAGGGATCGGGTGGCCAATACATTTTTTGGAGGGGGGGGGGGGCATGTCGTTTTTTACATGTAGTGTAAAAAAGAGTCACATAAAGCAGCTCATGGTCTCACCAGGAAGACAGCTTTTTTTGGTCAAGCCCAGTGAGAAAGGAGGGCACAAGTAAACCTACAATAACAGGTACACTTGTACGATTAAGGTTTGCTGTAAAGGAGAATCAACTCAATGATTTGTGTGTGTTGTGCTTTACTAGAATAATACTATTACCAATTGGAAACGAAAAAGCATGTTTTTTGAGAGCCGTTGAGAGCAACTGCATATATATATTTTACATATACACAGGGATACATTAAAATGTACTTTTTAGATCTGTGAAGCCATCAGTCTATAAATAAACATTGAACAAAAAGTTTATTTCCCTTTTAAATGGTGCCCCATTTGTAAGGAACATGCATTTGTGGCTTGCAAAATTTGCCAAATCTTCTCTGCCAATGCCAAACAGCTTATTCTGCTGTTGCTATTGACTCTTGTTTTGAGCTTCCGGTACCCCCAGGTGCTGACAATCAGGTGCCTGATTGGCACCTGATTGGCACACACACAGGGTCAAAGTATGGAGAAGACGGGGAGAACGCTATGCAGATTGCTGCACCGATAGAGTAACACCTTTTGGTGGAGGCAGTGTGATGGTGTGGGGCGGCATCTCTATCACTGGAAAAACGAGGCTTGTCATCATTGGAGGCAATCTCAATGCAGAGAGATATCGAGATGAGATTCTGCAACCAGTGGCAATCCCATATCTCCATAGTCTGGAGAACTCCATCCTCCAAGATGACAACGCTTGCCTCCACAGAGCGGGGTTTATCAGAGACTACCTCCAGAATTTGGGAGTAGAGAGAATGGAATGTCCTGCCAACAGTCCTGACCTCAACCCAATTGAACACTTGTGGGATCAGCTTGGGCGTGCTGTTCGTGCTAGAGTGACCAACACAACCACGTTGGCTGACTTGCGACAAATCCTGGTTGAGGAGTGGAATGCCATCCCACAGCAGTGTGTGACCAGGCTGGTGACCAGCATGAGGAGGAGGTGCCAGGCTGTTGTGGCTGTGTATGGTTCTTCCACACGCTACTGAGGCTCCTGACTGTTTGTTAAATTAATAAATTGTAAAATTGCCAATGTGTCTTGTTTCTTCCTTATTACTGATAGACTTCAATCATCCAATCCACCAAACAACACCAAACAAAAGTCAATAGCAACAGCAGAATAAGCTGTTTGGCATTGGCAGAGAAGATTTGGCAAAGTTTTCATGAGCGCAACCCACATACTCAGCTGTGCTGCTCATCCCACAAATGCATGTTCCTTACAAATGGAGCACCATTTAAAAGGGAAATAAACAGGCTTTCCAACGGTATAAAATGTATTGCCAAGAAGCATTGTTACAACAGAGAAATAATCTACCAAACACAAATTTCCAAACTTTTTGTTCGATGTTTATAAATGTGCACACTGATAGGATACACAGGCTATAGGATATGTTGTACCTGCGGGTCGTTTGCGCCCTCTAGAGGCCAACAGTGTGTATATGTTAAGAGACGGCGCAGTGTTCTCCCGC
>OOFB01032550.1:29166-47337 GCA_900323305.1 Trachyrincus murrayi | reverse complement strand
AAACAGTTTTATTGTCATTCTTACTTTTGCTCCGCAAAGAAGCAGAAGATCAGGGATTCAATGTGTGTATGTGCATTCGTGCATGTGTGTGCATGCATGCGCATGTGTGTGTGTGTGTGTGTGTGCGCGCATGCATGCCCACGTACATGCGTGCGTGTGTGTGTGTGTGTGCGTATGTGTGTGTGTGTGTGTGCGTGCATGTGTGTGCATGCATGTGTGTGTGTCTGTGTGTGTGTGTGTGCATCCTTGAGTGTGTATGTGTGTGTTTGTAAGGAACACAAGGGGGGCAGCGGTTGGTCAAGCACAGTAAAGTCGACAGATAATCGTAACACATCACTCTACACATCACTCTACATGAACCCCCATGTTCAGAGTAAGGCTGGGCTATTATCAGCTCCGACCTGGGCGGAAATATCTCCACAGACGCCCCCTGCCCATCAACACTGGTACGGAGGGCAGAGTGCAAGTGGACAGATGCATTCCAGCACAGCTGCTGGCTGTCAGAGGGAATTTCCTGTCCTCCATCGTCCACTCCAATAAATAGAAGGTGGAGCTGGGCTGTACTGTGCGTATCTGCACAGAATCACAGAGATTTTAGGTTCACATTGGTGTGACCCGCTGCAGGGCGTGCAAGACGGGACCTTGTTTATTCATGTTTATTTACCATAAACAAGCTAGGCTCCCCCGTCATTGGCATTGGACATTTCATCTGTTAATCTATGGGCTGATATAGGCTTGGAAGAGACCCCTTTGGCTGGATAGCAAACAAAGACGGAAATTGACCCTTTTTTTAACATAACATAATTAGCTCTTTATAAAAAATGTTGTTAGAATATAGACGCTCGATAGGCCACAAATAACTTCTGTTTCGTGCCGAGCTGTTTATTTCCCCCCCTATAATAAACTAGTGCACACACTGCGTCTGCCAGGTGTTTGAGTGAATATTTTCCAGCTAGTTGCCTCTCAATCAGCAGATATATCACACTGGGAGAAAACGTCCCCATGCAGGGGGACCCGGCACCGGGGCCTTTCCCACAAATCAATTAGTGTGATGGAATGGAAACGGAACGCCTTCAGAGATTGCAACATTTGCCCAGAACCAATATGACTCACACAACACAATGCACGCCACAGAGGCATGCTTTTTAGTATAGAGCGTAGAAGTGGGCCCCTACCTCAAGTGGGCATGTCATACTAAATCTGTATACCATCTACTGCAAATGAACACAGACACACACACGCACACACACACCACGCACATGCACATGCACATACAGATCAGATAGTGGTACACACAAACACCCACAAAACACACACACACACACATGACATGCTAGTGCACACTCACACATGCACATACAGACAACATCGTGGGACACACACACCCACAGAATGCATGATGATTCTGCACACACACACACACACTGGCGCGGTCGGAGGCCGGGTGAGTCTGGTGTGAGGAGGCTGGTATCAGAGCTCACATCTCTCTATTGCTGCGTTTACTAACGCTCCAGTCAGCCATGTCCTCCGCACCTGCTCTGCCACCCAGGTAGTGATTACTAATGACTGATTACTCTGAAGCCAAACAACATGACCACAGCTTGGGCAACAGCAGAAAAGAAAAAGGTGAGCTCTCTTTCTTTTGTGCTGTCGCCCTGGAACGCACAGCGCAGCGGAAAGGCCCGGGCCCCACGCCGTGAGCTAAACACGCTCGGCATGCTAATGTGATAGTGAGCACATTGAACTGCAACGCTGACGTGTAACTTTGTGCAGATCTTCTTTATGCACTCACACGTTGTAAAGTATTTGTGCAAATCTTTTTAGTTTGTTCGCAAAATGTCATGCACAGCTACGGGTCTCCGTACGGATTCAAACGTTCAGAGGTTCAAAACGTTTTTAGGAATTGACACAAATGGATGTATTCACACTAAATGTTTTCAAACATTCAGATATGGTGGTACACGGCTACACTACTTTTGACCCTAATTTGATTCCATATTCCTTCAGCATTCTCTCTCCATCCTCGCGGCCTATCTGTCTTTGTCTTGCATCAGGATGGCATCACTTGTCTTTTACTTTGTTTGTAGTTTTTTTGGACACATTTGCCATTTGCGTTTGTCAGTTTGTATGATATGTTTCTTTTTGACTTGACTGTTACTGTATACTGTTGTATTCAAGTCCAACACAACACAATAACATAGTAACAAGGCAAACAGGCAGTCACATGAATACAAATTGCTATTTGTCCTATTCGCACCTGTGCTGGTGCATGTGCTCCACGTAATCAGAGTGTGAGGTTTTCATGAAGCCCTAAATCCTATTCAAATTAGTGTGTATATTGGGTTAAGTGTCCTAATTTGTTCGAACAATAGTATCCCCATTGCCCATGGACCCATAAAAAACAGCTTTAATGGTTTTGTGATAATACCTAGCATATCATATCATGAGATTCCCAGATGGCCAACCTAAATGCAGGGTGGGTTGACTGGGCATGTATTAGGCGCATGTATTTTATACATGCACATTCCTGGTGCATAATACTGTCAAAATAAAAGCCCTTAAAAAAAAAAGGCCTTTTTTGGACAACAAACTTGGACATTTGATTAATATCGTTATAGATGTTGCCTTGTGTTTTGGTAATGTTGAAGAGGAGAGGATCTCCGATGGTTGTCGTCTTAGAGACTATGTTAAACTATGATAAATAAAAACACACAGGCTTGGAGGATTCAGCAAAATGGAAGGTTTATTATTATGAATAAACCTTCCATTAGTTAGGTCATGAAGCAACTGTCTGACTCCTACGGAGTGCAGGCTTACATCCAGTTCTTATCTCGGACAGATACATTCCTAAGTTGACAGATACATTCCTACGTTTTTTCCATGGAGTTTCACACTTTCGCTGTGGACCACCTTGACTGTTTGGACGTTTGCCGTCCACACATTCCTGTGCTAGCTTCTCCTTTTGAGATAAGGCATCTGCTCAGTGTCTTTGACTGTGCCACATGTTCTAATCTCTGTACCTCTCCTTTGTCGAGTTGCTGGGCAGATTGCAAGGTTTATGCATGACAGTTTTACTCTTAATTTCATAAAACATTAGGGTTACTGGATTATTTATAACAGCGATCATTAATTTCCCACTGAATAAATCCTCTATTTTCACCTTCATAATCTCTAAGAAACAGTTGGTGTGATTCATATTGTATATCTCCTGGGTGTAGGGTCTAACAATCATCCAACATAACACATTGCATGGTGTACTTCTGTTCTTTTGGCAGGTGAACACCTATTTGAAGCTCAGTCTCCCGTCCTCCCGTATCTGTCTGTAGCTGTACGTGACTTCTCCCTATGATATCTGCAACCGCTGCAGCTCCCCTATGTTCTCCCCTATGTTCTCCTCTTCCTCAGTTCTAGCAAGCAATTGCACAGAGTTCAGGTGTTACCCGGTACATGTTTTACCTCTATGGTGTCTAGGGATGTGTACGTTCTGTGAGCTGAATGTTCAACTGCTTGGTATACCTGATCCAGGTAGCAGGACTTGCTCATTAAAGTACTTTTTATTAGTACTATTTGATTCGGGGTCCCACGTCCTATTAATTCGTATTTGTTTATTTATTTGTAATTGCAGGTTTCTAACGCGATCCTTCAGATGTATTTGATACAAAGATAAACCATTTTAAATAAACCATTTAACCCACCGTTCACAAGAACAAGAAACAAGAAAAGGTTGAGGGGATCACAATTCAAAATCAACAAACAACAAAGCTTTAATATTAGATTTGTGTTTTTTTCTATGTAGAAAAAAATTAACTGTCACATCTGCTCCTGCTACTTCTCCAGACACGGCCTCCACTTCATTCGCCAAATCCCCGCTTGTCTAACTACCAGCCCGTTACCGAACCATCGCCTGTCTGACTACCAGCCCGTTACCGAACCATCACCTGTCTGACTACCAGCCCGTTACCGAACCCTCGCCTGTCTGACTACCAGCCCGTTGCCGAACCATCGCCTGTCTTACTGACCTCCCGTTTAGCAATCCATTCTCCATAAAATAACTTTCTACATTTTTTTTTGCAACATTCTTCTGCAAAATGACCTAATAGTCCGATTCCCAGGTCCCTCTAAAAACGACATGTGTTACGTTTCAAGGCAAACGACATGCATTTACGTTTCCAGACCAAACAACCTATAATTACGTCCATGAGTTACGTAATATTAAGTAGTTACGCACCCAGTTACGCAGGAATCTTGAGCTTTGGTGTATTTCCATATATATGTACATTAAAATACACAGTTACAATGTGATCAAGAGAATTTGATGCATTTTATGAATCAGTTTATAGTCACTATATTAAATATTAAGCATGGACGATTTGTTTTAGTACACATTTAAAGTTTGGTAGAGGTGTGGGTTGTGTAGTTACCTTGCCATGAAATACTCCAAATATTGGCGAGATATCTTCAATAGTTGCTCCGTAGATTCAAACTTGATAATCCAAAATAGTGTTTTTTTCTCCCCCCCATTGACTTACATTGCACGGTGAAACAGGTCTCAAAGTCACACTTTTAGCACACAAACGAACCCGTACTATTTCTGTTTTTAATACTTTATTTCGAACAGAGATATTGGATTACATTGACAACATACTTACAATTGAATAGACAGTACAAATATGGTAAGAGAACAGGAAAAAAGAAGTAAAATACCAATAACAAAAATAGAAAAGCGAGGGGTTTAAATAAAGTGTGTTTTGTTGTACATTTACACTTGTGAAATCTGGCCATCAATAAAGTTACACGATTTCAACAGGATAGACGAGCAGCCATATAATGAATACACTTTGTCAGCTGACAACGGAAACTGGTGACATTGAAGAAATGTATGTTTTTAAAATTATTCTATTTTTGGAGGTTGAGATTTTCATTTGGCTGTCTGTGAAATAATTTTGGTGGCCGAACGTATATATACGGAAATACACAACAGTTGGAGATTCCTGCGTAGCTGGGTGCTTTGCTTCTGAACAGTACATAACTCATGGATGTAATTATACGTTGTTCGGTATGGAAACGTAACGTTGTTTGCCTTGATATGTAACACGTGTCATGTTAAGAGGGACCTGGGAATCGGACTATTAGGTCGTATTGCCGGCTCATCAGGTTGTTATTGCTCCAACAGACCCTTTCCATTCCCTAAAGTAAATGTTTTTGAGACTATCTCTCAGCGAGCTTCTCCAAAACAGCATTTTAGCCCCTGTAGCTAGCTAGCGCTATACCTACTGGACCCCAAGCCCACTCCAACATCACTCCCTCCCTGGTGGCTCCAACGTTTTTATTTCAAAATCCTTCATGTTGGAGTACGTAGCACTTAAGGAGGATGCCTTGGAGGAGAAACTATCTCTGTCTCATATTAAGAGTTTTACAGATACCTGCATATCCTCAGCGTCATGCTTTATCACGTGACATAGCAGTAGCCCTCGATCTGCTTTCGAGCTGCAGTTCCTCCCGGCCGTCCCCTTGAATATGAATTGAAGAGGACAACTTTTCAACTCCAGTCAAAATACAAGGGCCCAAATAAATGGTCCACTCTTTGAAAAAAATCCCCTTTTCCCCAACTGTCTCGTTGATGAATGTATTCTCTCTGTTTAGATTGATCTCCTATCTCCTACAGGTATAGACACTGTCGGTTCTAGTTATGCATCACTATATTACCACAATAGCTCAAGTGAAACCGCAAGCTGCTACTGACAGGGGCAGGCGAAGAGGTATCGTTTTCTTTCTGTCTGCCGAAGCCGTATATCCACCAGGCTAACGCAGGGCTGGGGAGATCATGCTTGCTACAATACCCTGGTAAATAACATTTAATTGTCTATGTGTATGTGTCATTGAATGTATGAGTTGATGTAACGCTAGCAATGCAAAATGAAAGGGCAACAGAATATTAGAATATAATAATATACAAAAATCATATTAAGATTGTGTGTCAAAATTGGAATACCGCCACGTTAACCGTGACGTTGTTCACAAACTGTGAAAACAATATCATATGAATGTGATATTTTGATGTGTGATATTGCAACGCCGTATGCGGACGTGGAGCATTTGATCTTGGAGAAGGTCCCTCTCTTCACACACAAGAAGGTATTTTCAGAGACGGCATATGGCATCTAATGGTGGGTTACTCTCAACTGTCTGGGGGGGGGTCATGCACTGACAGCGTGCAATGTTTTAGTCAGAAGGTGCCATTTGTTCTCACCTCTTAGTCACTTTTCTTTGAGGACCTGGGAATTCATCTTAACAAACTCTTAACAGAAAAAAAAAAAATAAAAGGTTCATGGTCGGTGAATTGGAACATTCTCCTGTACACCATGAAGCACTTCATTCGTTGTTGTACAACAAGATATGCAATTGCACGGAAAGTGTGCCAGAGTGTCAACGTTGAAAAACATTAAAGACAGAAAAATAAAATACTAAATATGATCTGGTAAATAAGGCAACCAAAGTACGGGCAAATTAGCAGCACACCCTGACATATTCAGTTATGGGCAGCATTACGCTCCATGGTGGAGGCAGTGTGTGTGCCTGCATGTGTGTGTGTGTGTGTGTGTGTGTGTGTGTGTGTGTGTGTGTGTGTGTGTGTGTGTGTGTGTGTGTGTGTGTGTGTGTGTGCAGGTCCTTTTAAAACCATTTGTATTTATGCATCTGTTTATATGCGTTCGTCTGTGCCCATGAAACAGTATGCCGGGTGGCCGCTCTGATATGGCTGTGTTGTTTACTTTTTCTCCTTCTGTTCCCTCCTTTTCTTTACCTTGTTAAGTTAGATAACGGAGATACGGCACGAATCTGCTCTAACAGGAATAATCATTTACAACATGTTCGCATTGGGCTCATCTGGTTATCGTTCCTCCCAACTGCCCTTGCGATGAGTCGGGCGGCCATCAAAGACCAGTTTACCCCGTGGGCGAGGTATTATACATAAAAACTACCTCTACGTTTGCTCAGTAGCCGACTCAAAAGTCAAAGAACTTACTTACTTACTCTTGTCAAATTCATATGCATGAGCACGCACACGCACACGCACACACACACACACACACACACTCACATACACACATCCTTATGCACGCTTACACTACAAACTCAGCAGACAAACACCCAGCAAGAGGTTTGACTGTGATTTACACCGTTGCACTCTGCAAATTGTATCTTGTGAAAAGCTTGAGCCCTTAAGCCAAGTCGATTATATTTCTTCAGCTTCGGCTGTCAATCTGTGAATGTTTACCAACTTGGCTGATTAGTAAATCACCACTATTACACACACACACACACACACACGTCCATAACCAGCCAACAACAATTCAAAGCACCAATTCAATTTGTGTATAGGGCAAAGCGTTTCTTCTAGGGGGACCATATTTCTCCCTTTTAAGTGGCGTGAAGTACGTTACACATTTCATATTGGGATGGAATACAATTAACCATCTGACGGAGCAAGACAATGAAACAGATACGGAGATATGGCACTGTGGTGGGACAAATATAGAGAATTAGGATCTCTCTGTGTGTGACGCCTCTCTGTGTTGCAGACATTAGCTCCGGCTGCTCGTTGTGTTCTCCTTGAAGCCGGTATGAAGATTTGCAGCAGCAGCACTAGCAGCCTCCTCAGATCCCATCACCCCGTCTGATGTGGAGGTCTGTGGCTTCCATCCATCATGGCACCGCATCTCCACACATCCACCGCTCCGGTCTGTTGTGGATGTTGTCACGACGATGTTGACGTTGATGTTGTTGTTGATATTGCTGAAGTGGAAGTCTCTTTGCAGTTCTTTGCAGTCTCTTTACTGCCCTGTTACTATAATTACCACCCCCCCTCTCTACACACACATACACACACACCCGTACGCACACACATGCGCACGTTGCACACGCGCGCACGTCGCACACACAGACACACACACACACACACATCCATACATACACTCCCACATGGACACACACACACATAAAGTACAGAGGTAGACACTGTAGCAAATTGTAAAGCCCTGACGGAAGTGTGTGTATGTTTCTACTCCACAGCTTCCCCAGCTGTGGTTGCCGAGACTATAAATGAATGCAGGGTCACATTCTTTCATTACGAATCATCAGTGAGTCAAACCGGGTCCGGGACACAGATCGCCGCGGACTCTCAACCGAAGACTTACGACCGCAGACCCTGTCATAACATAACTGCAGTGATACCAACATGGAGCAAGAGCACTGGGCCTTAGCTTCAGCGCATTCTACCCGGTTGAATAATTATGATCATTAAATGAGCCAGAAGCCACTTTGGAGAAGCCATTGAAGATGAAAAAGGGCACCAAGTGATAACTGACTCTTATCGAGTCAGATAAGAGTTCCTTATTAATAAGGCTCATTAAAAAGTCTCAATTTACACAACCAGAGATGATTTATTAATAAATAACATATACATGCATACTTTTTTTTCTGCCTAGTATTTCCCCATTCATCAAACATCGAGTGGAAGATGTCTCGAAAAAACGCTCACCGATATGACTGTTTGTTGCTTGCTATCGTCCAAAGTAGTCCAGGTGGTGAAACAGATTTTTTTGCAAAAGTCTTCAAAATATTACTTTTTTTATTACTTTTTTTAAGTCTGTCATGAAGTATGAATTATTATGCTTCACTAGGTGATTATTGTTCAAAAAGCCTTTGACATATTCATCACACATCACCTCTTCCTTTCAATGTGTCTGTTACAATACACACAACACACACCTTGGCATTTAAAGGGTCGATGCCAGATGTTTCAACGTTGAGTCGACGGCACACAAATCAACGACAAAAGGCTGTTATTTTCTTAACAATGTAATAGATATTACTGTTTGTGGAAATGCACAGGCAGGTTGACATTAAACACACTGACAGGTTTAACATTTCAACCAATAATATTAACCAATATGTATAATATGTAACCATTGTATTCCATATGTTTCTGGCTCCATTATATAATGGGCGGAGCCAACTAACCGAGCTATCTGACTGGTTGGGATGTGAAAGTGGGCGTGTGAGTGCTTCCGTGTATATTTCTATGTATATTTTGTTAGTTTTGGTGTTTTTGTTTCTTGCTGTAATTTATGTTGTCGACCCCCTCAAAAACCAGATGATTCATCTCAAGGGGCTACCCTCAAATAAAAAAAATAAGCCTCTCAGACTAAGAAATCGGTCCTAAGTGGCTAAAAATGCTGAGAGCGACAGCGTTAGTGTTCTCCACACAATACTTTTTTATGTTGGCTAGTCACCGTAGGACATTTTCCTTTATGCATTCCCTTGTTTTTACCGTGGATGCATTGGTTTCAAGCTCTGTGAGTAAAAGTGCAAAAGTGGACCAGAATAAAACCACTTATAGAGAGAAAGTAAATAGCTGCAGTAGAAAGGTTACAGAGTGCAGGTTTAAATTAGACTACTCTTTGCAAGCATGCCTATGTCAGCAACTATATCCAGAAAGGTCAAGAGGGTTAGCAGGTGTCATGCATAGTTACTACCTACGGCACTGACCGCTCTTTTGGATGCACACGGATGACGAGATGGCAGGTGACACCCCGCATAGTCTGTGTCAAATAGCAATCTTCACCTTGTCCTGGAGTTTCACACGGCCTGTCAGGTGGCAGTGATAACCCTGTTGTTAGAGCTCCCTGCACTGTCTCAGTATTGTCACCACAGGTTTGGAAACTGTCACGCTGTATGGACACACTTGGTTGTGTCTTTTCCGGCCCATCGACCCTTCTTTTGTTCCATCTGTCTATCGTGGGAGATCTGTTGGAGGAGGCTAGTTTGTCGTTCATGTATACCACAGCTTTGACCTTTTCATTATGGAAACTCTGTGCTGTCCGCATACAATTGAAGATGGGTACATGGAGGATGTAAACATGCTTCTCTGCAAATCGACATACGCTGTGCTCCAATTGGTCCGCCACCATTGTGTAGTGTTGTCCAAAATGTGAGTGCACAAATCTGGTTTCCACACACAGTGCACTACTTAATACCCACAATGCACCGCAAATTAAGTGTACTGATGTATTGATGAACTGATGCACATGTTGCACATATGTCAATAGAGATGGTCCGGCAACCGGCTTATGTAAATTGCATTGTTTTTGATCATTTCATCTGCACTAAATGTTAAATATTGCTGCACACAATGGTCTCTGAATATTTATTTATGGTACCCTGTTTATCCCTCAGCTCCTACGAGCCTATACGGTGTGTACCTACCTGCGCAAGTGGGTTACAAAAGCAAGATGTCTTACGTTAGAATTGAGACTGAGATAACTCTCCTGGTTGCATCAGCCATTCTGAATTATTCTGGATAATGCGACCATATTATTATTAATAATAATAATAATCAAAAGAGTCCACAGGCTCTCAGAAATGTTGATCCCCATGTACCTGGCAGATGGTACAAATGGCACCAGTGACAGAAGAATGGCCATCAGGACATAATGACATAATAATAATGACTGAACGTGTTCTAGTTGCCACTGGCTCACATGCCTTTTACATTTCTCTTAAAACATAACTACATTTGAGGCAATGGGGCCCCGCATAAGAAATGGTAAAGCTTTTACAAAACTCCTTTGAGAGGGCTTTGAAGTGATTGCCTCAAATACCCTATCTGGGTTCTTAAGATGTGTTCTGCAATCAATGTAAATAGTACCAGTTTGAGTAATCATCATAACACTATGGTGATGAGAGAGTGGGCCCAGACAATGTTTTGATCTGAAGTACCAGGGAATAAAGTTTATCCGCCATCTCCTCTGACCGGTGTTGTCTCTTAAAGAGTAATTCAAGTTTGGTAGAGGTGTGTGTTGTGTAGTTACCTTGCCATGATGTAACTCCAAATATTGGTGAGATATCTTCAGTAGTTGCTCCGTGACTTACATTGCATGGCGAAACAGGTCTCAAAGTCACACTTTTAGCACACAAGCGAATGCGAATTTTTTATGCTGCAAAGTAATGTGCCAATTGCCAAAATTAAATTGAAATGCTAAATAATATGTTGTTTTGCTGTTAAGAATAAAGCTCTTAAAAATGTATTCCTTGTCCGCATTAGCACTAGAGCACCACTAATTTGACCACTATGCAGTTGAAACATTTTGCAATTTGTAGGCCTAGGTTCATTTCTTGCATAAGAATTAACAAAATGACAATTCTGTAGTTGATTTATTATTTATTTATTGACATTTATTTTATCAGGTGTGATCATTGACAGCACATTCTCTTTTGTAACGATGACCCGATCAAAATGCGGCAATACACTTCAGCCAAGCCAAACAGAAAATAAAATGAAAGGCATTTACAAAACAAAACATTAAAACTTCAGCACCTCTAAATGTATAGCGCATCAAAGCTCAGTGAGTCAATGGAGCACCGGACTAAAAGGAAAGTGCCTCTTGTTTTTCACATCACGTTTTTTTCTTAAAAGGTAACCGGTTAGTTGCCGGTTAATGGGTTATGGAAAGCATAATTAACTGAAACTGAAATCCCTAATGTTAGCTAATTTATGTACAACCATTTCCATTAAGTAACATCTTTTTTAAACTGGGATATATAGGATACTGTATATCATTATTGCATATAGCTGGCTTTGTTTCCTGTAAGCAGAAACATCTAATAGTCTAAAACAGTTTTTGGATTGTCTTTTATACATCAGGGATCTGGAACAGCAGTGGTTCTGAATCTGAAACAAAAAAACAGTTTAGGTTGAGTATGTTGTGTGTGTGTGTGTGTGTGTGTGTGTGTGTGTGTGTGTGTGGGAGTATGTTCAGGGGCATGTGTATTTGTGTCACTGCATCCAGGTGTGTTGTTTTGGGATGGATGTGTGTGCACTCAGAAACATAAAAGGCCGTTTGAGGCCAACAGAGCGTATGAATATATTACAGTAGGAGTATCTGCCTGCAGGGAAGAAAACAACAACTATGATCAGAATATTTTGTTTAGAATTAAATGTGATTGTGGGCAACACCCTTTGGGCATCTGCGACGATACAGCGGTAGAAAAACTAGGCCCTATAGCGGAGAGCTGCTTATTTGTTTTTCCCAATCCTGGTGAAATATATTTTTATCTTTGATTGTGCCTGACCTTTTTTTGCCCTACAGAATTACAATTGCTCCTTCTCCGCTCTAGGCCATTACTTCTTTTGAATAAAAATTTTTTTTTTTGCACAACCGAGCCCGGTTACCGAACAAGAGCGAGTCCCGTGGGGTTAACAGGAAGAACGGCTGCGCTGCTGACTAACCTTTATGGTTCCACTTGTCTGCCTTCACTCTCTGGGGTGGACTTGCATCCAGACCGGCCCAACTACATGACAATACACGGCGGCCTAATAGCCTTTCTCAAATGTACGATCGCAAGACCAAGCGACGAGAGAGAGAGAGAGAGAGAGAGAGAGAGAGAGAGAGAGAGGAGAGAACAGAAAATGAAAATAAAAAGAACAATGACAGGTTTTTTTTCTATTGCCCCCTAACTCTCTCTCTCTATCTCTCTCTCCCCTCTCTCTCTCTCTCTCTCTCTCTCTCTCTCTCTCTCTCCCTCTTGGGTGGCTGGTCATAGCTTGTCAATGTGCACCTGCCTCAAACTTGAAATCAACTCAAAACTTCCCATTGTAGATGTAGTGTGTGAGTGAGTGAGTGAGTGAGTGAGTGAGTGAGTGAGTGTGTGTGTGTGTGTGTGCGTGCGTGTAGAAAATGAGTGTGTGGAGCAGGCCGAGGACTCGTGTGAATCTGCAAACCATTTATTTCCTTAACTCTCATGCTTGTCCCCCCCCCCCCCCCCCGGTTTGAATTCAGCTTAACTGTGACAGGACAAGCGGGGGGAAGGTTACGGATTGAGAAGCCTTTGCTCGTCATGTTTGTTCTTCTTTCTGTAGCATGGTTCATATCCTGGCCATATCCTGGCCGTCGTGGCAGCCTTCATGTAATGCGACCAGCAGCAGAAGGTAGACCAGGGCCGTCCTCTGTGACTCAAACTCCTCATCAGTGTGTTAAAATTAAAAAAAGTTCATATTTCAGCCAGTTCATATTTAATATTAAATGGTGGATATATTCATTATTCCTGGGGCACTGTGCTAATTCAGTTTCAGGTTTTTTTCCAAATATTAGGATAATGAAGATCCAAATATGCAAAGCAATGCTGTGGGGCCGTGACTAATGCACGGTGCTGGTTGATAGTTGAAGCACCTGTGATGCAGGGGTCGTCCCGGGGTACAGTGACAAATGACATCAATCAGAAACTGCGAAACGAAAATCATGAGCACGGGCTTTTGGGTCTTTTTGCGTTTCACCAAATAGTCGTGCTCTGCGAGGTTTTGATTTTGCTGCCTGGTTTCGATAATATGAAGTTTTCTTGTGTTTATGCTGTCCTGCCACGGGCAGAAGGCCACGGAGCCAAATGGTGTACCAAAGGTTCCTACGCATGGGTCAAGTCTTTACAACGGATGAGGTATTTACTCTCACCAGCTCTGACACTGACACACTCTCACACTTGGTATATGGAGCGGAGGAAGGAAATAAATACTGGTTTTAATACATTATTACCAACAGGGGGAAACAAGTGGAGAGAAGAAACGACAACTGGCAAAAGAAGAGAGATATAAAATAATCGGAGAAGTCCCTCTTTTTCTTTCGCTGTATATTTGTGAGCAAAGTGTAACCAGAGATTAAAATGAGCTCCCAAGGGACATTTTTTTTCAGCAATCTCTCTTGTGATTGTCTGAAATCATGTCAGGTACATGTAGGTAATTGTGATATCGCGTGACAATACTTATTGGTACCGTCCCAGATCCCACTTGTGTGTTTGATTACTTTTTAATTCAGATCCTCTTTCAACTGATTTTGAATAGTTACAGAAACAATGGAATAAAATCTCTTTTCTCCGATGTATTTTACTGTTGTAAAAATATAGTCATGTTCATTAATTTACTGATGTATTATCGTCACTGACATTCTTACATCTGTATAGGCTACTGACCCTCGAAGGTTTTAATGCTGTACTTTACGCACTCCATACTTTTCTATCATCCCAATAGGATTGTCTCAAAAATGGAGTGGCCAGTAGAGCCATTGAATTAAAATTGTACTAAGCAGCTAACTCCTCAGATACAGTCTAATTTGTATTACTGTTACCAGGTCAAAAGTACTTTGGCTATAATGTATGTTCTATTATCTTTGTGTAATCCACTATGCATAATGAATATTATTACGTTATGAATTCATATGAGTTCCGGTTCATCAGGCCTATGATGAAAATTAAGATAACTATGTCGATTACTGTGGCATAATAACCCCCCCCCCCCTCCCTTACATTACAGTAAATCTATACCACCAGGGCTCGGGGTGGAGATGGGTAAATGCCTGAGCAGGAGCGATAGCTTAACCGCGGAACAGAGGTGAGCAAATCCATTTGAAGTACACTTCTGTGTTGGCGTTTTAAAGTGACGAACGGAGTGATCCGCTGGTCCGGTGCCAAGCGACCGCTGCCAGGCCGTGGGAGTCGCAGGTGATGCGGAAGCATCTGTTCAAGCGGGACGTGCCCATCGTCTGACTGTCAAGGAGACTTGGCCCGCGATGGCCGCCGGAGTTGCCACGTCCATCGACAGCAGTCGACGTTTGCTTGTTTACGTCTGCGCCCGCCCGGCTCTGCGCTCATTTATGTCCTGCATGCCGTTACTTAACCTGCCTAGTGCATTGATATACCGATTGGCAAGGATTGTTTTTGATATTATTGTAAAATATTATTATCTTTGAACTTAAACGGCGTTCTATTGTTTAGCTTCTTTAAGATATTACTTGAAAGCAGCACGGTGCGGAGAGCACTTTATGAATGACGTTAAATTCATCAACACACCAAAGTCTATACACTGTCATCATACATGTCTATAGTATGTACAGAACGTGTCACACCGCTGCATTTGATGAGCTGATGATCTGAATCTGAATTGATGATGTGAACATCATCAATTTCCCATGTTGCATGTTCATGTCCTGGCTGGCACTCTCAAGTGTGGTGATGATATGAATATTTGTGTGGACAAAAAGCAAGTGAAAGATGCGAGGTGTGTGCTACCTCTGCTGGAGTCTCCTCTTCGCCGTGGTGGGAACGTTGGCACCGTAACCGTACGAGAAGAGGACCCTCTCGGCCTCCTCCTGGTTTTCGACTGGGAGACAGATGAAGATGCCGATGAAGGACTGTTTTACTGCTTGCCGACGAGGTTGTAGCCGGTAGCTTGCTGTATTGTTATTGTCTTCTGGCGATCTGAATCTACGAGGTGTTAATGTTTTGTTTTGGAACTTTTTCTAAGGAAATTGTGAGGTTTTCCTGTGTGCTGAGATTTGTAGCGTGGCCTTTCCTGAAGATATTTTTGGATTATTCTCTTGTCATCGGGGATTTACAATACAATTTGTGAACAAATGTTTCACAATGTTTTGGATTCTAATCAAGACAACAAATTTACTGTGTGACAAAACCCAAAGACGCTCTGGATCCACTGAACCAGTTTCTGTCTGGCCGCTGAGCCTCTCCGGACCGTCTAGCGTGGAGGAGTGTTAAGGTGGGGGTTAGGGTCCTTACTCTCCGCGGCCTGCATGGTGACCTGGTCCAGCTCCTGCTCCAGCCTCTCGTAGGTCTGCAGCCGGGCCGCCTGCTCGGCATTCTGGGCCTGCAGCTCCACCGCTCGCTTCTCCGAGGCGGTCTGCAGCCCGTAGAACTCCTGCGTCAGCACCTGGGAGCAACCAGAGAGCACGGCTCCTCTTTAATGAAGACTTTTGCTGTGGCCGCTGCCCACAATTTCCTCTCGGCGAGTGACCCTTTGTCACACACACCATATTTGCAGTGTGTAAGTTCATCGCGTTCCCCCGGTGTCAACGGTCTGACCAGAATGATGACAACGGTACTGTGGCAATGTTGTTGTAAAACCGCTGCCCAACATGGTTGCTGGAAGTGAATGCTAACCGACCGACATTTCCAGAACTGAATAACTGACTAATAATTGACCTGCTGTGACACATAATAGTAATATGACACATAATAGTGAAATTATGGGTACGGCGTAGTAACAGATGGGTACAGTGTACTGTATTCAAAGAGCTAATTTCCTTCAAGGTAGCATTAGCCTATTGTGTTGTTAGTTAGTTAGTTAGATAGATAAACATAAATAAATAGAAAAACACAGGATGCCGTTTCAGGAAGCAAGCCCCTGAAAAGCCATCCCTTATCGCCATGGGCAACGTACCTCCAGCTTCTTCTGTTGCTTCTCGCACTCCACCTGGCACAGGCCAAGGGCCTTGGCCGTCTCCTCCTGGACTAGCTGAGCGCGCTCTGCCTCGAACGAGTGCAGTTTGGTCTGGTTGGACAGCTCGGCCACGCGGCTGTCTGTCCCGAGCTGCAGCTGGCGGTACCTGGACGGACGGACGGACACACACACACACACACACACACACACACACACACACACAGACACATTACGGACTCTTCATTAAGATATCAACACAAGCAAGTGATCACAGCGCATCTCTCTGACAATCAGAGAGGCTGTCGGTACTTGAATGGCGTGGTTGGTTTCCACCGGGAAAACGTTTCTTAAATGAATGGTATCAAAATTAATTGTAAAATATGTATCTGTGGAGTGTGTGTTGTTGGTGGCTGGTTTAAGCAGCCTCACCTGGTCTGAGTCAGACTGATTAGACTCTGAGGCTGGGTGAGGCTGCACACCTGTGGGGCATTGGCCAATCAAGGCCCACAGGTTAAACCAACCACCACACACACACTCGAGAGGAGCACTAGCATGTACCATCTGCTCTGCCTGTTCAAACCACCACAAACTTACAATAAACCGGTTTAATCATCTGCCTGTGTCCTGCTGTTGGAGAAGCCATGGAAAGCCATGGTAGATGGCATGTGGCAGGGGGAAACTGCCACAGTATCCATCTAGCATTGTGTCATAGTTTGTTTAAGCACCCCGATTAAGTTAATGTTTGAATTAACGTTTTCTTTGGCAAAGTAATAAATGTTGTGGCGACTGATCTTGAGCAATTGGTTTTGCGGTGGTGTTTCGTAATCCGATGTTCCCTAAAAAAAAACCCACTTCTTCTTGCTACAGCTAATTGTCCAGAAAAAGGACAAGCGCCTTTCTTCACATTTCCGTGAGCGCTGTTTGTCCCTCTGTGAACGGGAGCGGAGGTACAACTGCAGCCGCAAGTTAAGAATGGAAGAACTCATTATTAGCCAGCTAGTGAATGTGTTCATTATGGTTGAGAAAGAGCGTTTCCGTTCCCCTATACATGCCACCATGGAGGCTCACCCTGAGCCACATGCCCACCGGCTGGCTTAATTGGGGCCAGAGAGTCACTCGGTGTATAATATTAATAACCCTCGATTGCAGCCGTCCCTTATGGATTTCATCATCCGTGCGGCGTCCCGGAAGGGTCAGTGCTCTCGCGATGTCAGGCGCAGCAGATCTCCGATCAACATTTCTGTCCACATGCCTCGCTGTCAGTAGGAGCTGCGGCTAAAAGCGTCTCAAACTAACAAAAATAATCTTCAAAAGGGCAAGGCGGAGGTGTTCTCTCGCTGTCCCAATCGGACTGATCGTCATAACCCGGCATCGCTTTCATACGCGAGGGCCCGGAATACGGAGCATTCGCCCAACGCATTCGCCCAACACATTCGCCCAACACATTCGCCCAACGTTCCCCAAATAGGACGTAGCGAGAGATGGTGCATTCTGGGAATGGCTCGCTGACGCCATATCAATCGCGTCCGCTTCATTCTTTGCCCCCCAAAAATAGAGGCATGTGCGGGGTTAAGGGGTTAAAGGCTTGTGGCGGGCATCTGTCGTTCCTGGCCTGCGATGGAGCTGCCCGAGTGGGAATGTGATCAGAGAGAGAGGCAGAGAGAGAGAGAGAGAGAGAGAGAGAGAGAGAGAGAGAGAGAGAGAGAGAGAGAGAGAGAGAGAGAGAGAGAGAGAGAGAGAGAGAGAGACAGAGAGAGAGAGAGAGAGAGAGAGAGAGCGAGATAGAGAGAGAGATAGGGAGACATACAGAGCGAGAGAGAGAGAGAGACAGAGAGAGAGACAGAGACAGAGAGACAGAGAGACAGAGAGTCTCAATCGTATGAACCGTGTGA
>OOFB01032550.1:0-22500 GCA_900323305.1 Trachyrincus murrayi | reverse complement strand
GGGTCCTCCGACACTCACTGCCACGTATTCCGGGATGGAGAGCTTGTCGTCGGGAAGAGCCTGCAGCTCCTGGTACTTGGCCTGGGAGATGTCCAGCTCCCTGATGGACCTCCGCAGCTGGCCAGCTCTGTCACACAGCTGGCGGTTTGTCTCCTCCAGCTGCTGCTGCCTCAGCAGGATGCCGTCCATCTCCTGCTTGCGGAGAGACTGCTGTTTCCTGAGAAAAGCAGAGAGCGGAAAGAGTGAGCACTGACTGTACATGCAGAGATCCACCGGAGGTGGTGGTATAAGCATCTCATGGGGCGGAAGAATAGGACATGTACACCATGCCATGACTTCAACCAATTATAAATAGTTGTTTTACATTTTTGCCTTATACCATATGTGTCACGTAGGTCAAATGCTTTGGTTTTCTTCTTGAAAGTGCTAGAAAATATAAACTTCTGATAAGTCAACCATTCTTCATACTTGAACATGGAGCACAATTCAGTGAGACCTTGTTCTACTTCTGCAAGACCAGAACGCCAAAGTATTTCCATCGATCGTCCAACATCGACGGATCAACATTTATCAAGCACATCTTCAGACTTCCCTTACCGGTTTTCATCCTGGCCCAGTTTCAGTTGGCCGTCCAATCGCAGGGCCAAGACCTGTTTCTGGTGTAGGGCATCGTTGAGTCTTTCCTCCAGCTCCTCAATCTAAAACGAGGAAGGACGACAACCACATTTAACCTTCCTCTTCTCTATTAGATTAGATTGGACGCCTGTGCCATTTCCCTCCCCATTGTGTTGGACCAGTGGAGTTCTGTGAAGTGAAGAAGATGCAGAAGTCAGAAATGCCCTTACCCTGGTCAGATGGTCGACCTTCATGTTGTCTATGACGAGACTCTTTTGGGACAACTCGATCTTCAGCAGCTGCACACTGTGGACCAGCTCCTTCCTCTCGATCAGCTGGCGGGTGACCTTCTGCGCTCCGACCCGCTGCTCGTCCGACGAGGAGACGTCCTCGGTGGGCACGGTGGTCTCCAGGCTGATGTCCTCGGACTCCAGGTCGAGGGAGCTGGAGATGTTCGCCATCGGCTTCCTCTGCTGCTGCTTTTTGGGAGGCATGTCCCGTGTCTGTTCACTGTGTGGCCCAAGCACGTGGTTAAGTGAGTACGGGATTAGGGATTTAAACGAGATGAGTTCAGGGACACATCACGTTATTCGCTGGTACACACACACACACACACACACACACACAACAAAGCCAACGTGTTTTTCCAGAGCTCTTAACGACGACGGCGGCTAAACACCCGGACTAATAAGACTAATATAACGTTACCTCTAAAAGCTGAGACGGGACAGATTGTCTGTTTTGGTTTTCGAAGACTCCCGCTGGAAAACAGCTGATGGACCGCCAACCACGGAGCCGCCAACGGACTCAAACTTGAGGGCGTGGAGGTAAGTTTTCATAACAACGAGTTGCCGGGAGTGCGCCCCCTGTGGGAGTGCACGTGTAACTGCAACGACGGGCCTATTGTTGAACGAGGCGGTGGGTGCAGTACCCCTCCCGGGCGCTAAGGGAAGACGCCTCGTTGTTCGGTAACCCTCTTCCGCCTTCCTCTGGTTTGTTTTCATGCATTAACGTAGTGGTGGGCCGGAAAAAACATTTACAGAGTTTTACATACGAAAATACAAGAATGTAAAAATAATTAGGCATCAGACTGCGTTCGCATTGGTTTCGTTAGAATAAGCTATAACGTATGAGGATAGTATATGCTGTATTGAAAGGAAGAAGTTCTGTATTTTCTGTGAGATTATCTGGGTTGTTGTAGGTTTCTTGTGAACTCTGGTAAAGCTCATTCTTTTCCACCGTCATGTGTTGATGCCGCACATGAGTTGCTGGCTTTGGTTGATGGCCAGTTTTGTTACTATCGAATAGTGGGAACTAAATTTAAATATATTATCGTACAACTTTACTAAAACATGTTGAAATCTAAAACATTCGTTAAGAAAACCCGATCAGGGGGGATTATGAAAATAGTGCGTGAACACTACTTAAGAGATGATATTTGGTGCGGAAGCGAGATTTGCACAGAGTGCAAACAAGAGTCCACGGTGCTGCAGAAGGATGCTCGCATCGAGAGCAACCTGTGCACCTTTCCGCATTATCTGATCCCCGACACGAATGTGGTGCTGCATCAGGTAATATATTACGATCGTGCCTATGTCATGTCATGTCAGCGTGACTTTGTTGGTTTAACTCTTAAATGGTTCACAGTCCAAAATGATCCACAATACAGATTAAAAAAGCTAGCTCTAGTGGTAGTCAAAGATTGACCTTTCTCATGTGTGTCCCTTACAGATCGATGTGTTGGAAGATCCTCAACTCCGTAATGTCATTATCCTGCAAACAGTGCTGCAGGAGGTGCGCCACCGCAGCGCGCCGGTCTACAAGCGCCTGAAGGACATTATCCATGAGCAAGAGAAACACTTTTATACATTCACCAACGAACATCACAGGTAGACAGTTGTGTATTAAAACAAAAAAACATTCATCTCAAAAATCTAATTCCAGCAAAAAGATTCGACTACCATAAATTCCAGAAATCTGTGAACTATGCAGACTATAAAACTATGCTGATTACATTTCATGTTGTTAGGTTTGGTAGGTCTCTTTGCTGGCCATTATTGATTTTGGTTGATTGTCTAATTAATGTGTTATTAACATTCAATTGTCACATAGGCACTACTAGCTTAAAGCTTATGATTTTTAATGCAAACCTATATCTGCTTGACTCATGATTGTTTCAGAGACACGTTCGTCGAGCGAGAACCAGGGGAGAGCGCCAACGACCGCAATGACCGTGCCATCCGTGTGGCGGTCAAATGGTACAGTCACCACCTGGAGAAAGCCGAGTCAGACGGCCTTAAGGTGGTCCTCATTACAAACGACCAGGGCAACAAGGAGAAAGCAGAGGAGAGCGGCCTGCTGGTTTACAAATGTAAGCGGTTGGTTGCATGATACTAATATAGAATATATGACGTAAAATGGCCTATTAGTATAGAGACAAGGAGCTAATCTTTTCCCATTAAAACGATCGATCTCTTCGCTAGGCGAGGAGTACATCAAGAGTCTGACAGCCAACCCTGAGCTGGTGGATCGCCTGGCTTTGACCAATGACGAGAAGGTAAACTTTTGGACGTGGCTTTTTTGGGAGTGCAACACGTCGATGGCTTTTCAAAGGAACATCTTCACAGCATCTGCATCTCTGTTTCTTCTTCTACCCCCATTCTCTTGCTTCCTGCTCCTCCTGCCGCTGTTCAGAATGACATCAGTAGCAGCAAGGTGTTGTTCCCCGAGCACTTCCCTCTGTCCAGGATACAGGCTGGCATCAAGAGTGGCACCTTCCTCCAGGGCACCTTCAGAGCCAGCAGGGACAACTACACGGAGGCCACTGTATTCGTCCAGGGAGAAGGAGAGGACACTACAGAGGTGTGTGTGTGTGTGTGTGTGTGTGTGTGTGTGTGTGTGTGTGTGTGTGTGTGTGTGTGTGTGTGTGTGTGTGTGTGTGTGTGTGTGTGTGTGTGTGTGTGTGTGTGTGTGTGTGTGTGTGTGTGTGTGTGTGTGTGTGTGTGTGTGTGTGTGTGCATTTAGCGAAGCCCTTGCTTTTGATTCTTACAGCTATACATGCATGCATCTGGTAGTTCATGCAGAGCTGGGATTTGTAGTTAATGTGTAGTCCATATTGATTGTATGCCTTGATTGTTCTTAACGTGGTTTTAAATAGATTTTTGGAAAGAAGTGCTGAAGGAGTTTTTAGAATAATATATATCGATAATAATAATAATATTGCTGCACTTGTAAGGTTGCACTTTCAGATTTTGGTTCATCAATGCACATGCAAAAGTGTATCAGCACTCTTTTAATGATGCAGATGGAGAGATCTAAGTCTACTGTGCAACAAAAGGATTCAAATGTAACGACCCTTTATTCACACCTATGCTACATTTGACTCTACTCGTGTTCCTCTCCCCTCCCAGGTTCTCCTGCAGGGCCTCCAGAACCTGAACAGGGCTGTACACCAGGATGTGGTCGCCGTGCAGCTGTTGCCACGGGAACAGTGGGTGGCGCCCTCCTCGGTTGTGCTGCTAGACGAGAGTGAGGCGAAGGACGAAGATGCTACCGAGGAAGAGGAGAAAGAGAAGGCTGTGAGAGGAGTTATGATGTTTTTTTGTTTTTGTTTTTTGTAGTAGTAGGACAGAAATGCCATTTAAATTCAGAATGGGAGTGCCAGATTATCTTTGCGTCAAGGTGAGTCATTTTTTTTCTCTTTTGCTCTTTGACCAGGTGAAGAACATAGCAGATGATGCCGCCCGGAAGCCTACAGGAACAGTGGTGGGAATCATCAAAAGAAACTGGAGGCCATTTTGTGGCATGCTCAATAGCTCCCTTATCAAAGAGGTAAAGACACCGGACTTCATTACATTACCACATACACATTGTATTTGCGTATGTGTATAAAGGCATTTTTTTCTCTCTTATGTATGAATAAGAATTCAAGGGCCACTCACATTCTCTCTATGTAACCTGAGTGAAAAACACTTAAAGTTGAGTTGATGAAGCGGGAGCGCCAATAATACTGACTCGTTCTCCTTCCTTCTCTGTTCAGTCAACACGGCACCTCTTCACGCCAGCAGACCGCCGCGTCCCTCGGATCCGCATTGAAACGCGACAGGCCTCCGCTCTGGCTAGCCAGAGGATCATGGTGGCTATCGATGGCTGGCCCAGGCAATCCAGATACCCAAATGTAAGTCAGTAATACATAAATACACGGAGGTCGTCAGAAGATCTATACAACATTGAGATGAATACCTAAATGAAAAATGTGTAAATACCAAAAGGAAACACAGCAGAAATTGCAATAAACCAGTGAGCTCCCATAAAAAAAACATCCAAACTGTGGCTTGAGTGCATTCATCAAAAAGACTATCTGACATTCTCCCTCTCCATCCACCAGGGTCACTTTGTGCGCAGTCTGGGCGCTGCAGGGGACAAGGCGACGGAGACGGAAGTACTGCTGCTGGAGCATGACGTGCCTCATCAGGACTTCTCACAGGCCGTGCTCAGTTTCCTGCCAAAGATGCCGTGGTCCATTACACCAGAGGTATCCGCTGCCCCCTCTGGATCCAACACTAAGCGGCCATATGTATCGCTTCTATAAGTGATGTTGATTGAAATTGTGAAATATTGAATGTGTGTTTTTTAAGGGAATATCTTTATGAAACTTAAAATAAATAACACGGTGATATTGATAATTAAGACAACCGGACTTTGGGTGGATTGCAGGACATGGCAGTGAGACAGGATTTGAGGGCCCTTACTGTGTGCAGTGTTGATCCTCCTGGATGCACTGACATAGACGACGCACTCCACTGCAGAACGCTTGACAACGGAAACTTGGAGGTAACACAACACGCAGCATGCAAAAAAAAACTACTTTTACACATGCTGTTAAATAAATGTACCATTCAAAGCATGCCCTGTTAACCAGCCGCTTTGGCAAATGTGGGGTTTCCTATTGGCTGTCCGTAGGTGGGTGTCCATATTGCAGATGTCAGTCATTTTATCAGACCAGGAAATGCTCTAGACCTGGAGGCTTCCAATCGCGGCACCACGGTCTACCTGTGTGGCAGGGTGAGGAGAAACGTACACCACACACACTTCTTTCAGACTCCTGCTGCTTGGTTATGATGGGTGTGCACCCTTTTATAAAAATGCCAGCCGAAGATGTTGCAATGGCAGGATGTAGAACTTTCAAAAATGTCTATTGATTTGGTTCAGTTGGATCTGCGAAAAAACCAGATGTGTGTTTACAGGATTCATTTAAATTTGACAGGATTCATATGACGACTTGCACACCCTTGACGTATTGTTTTTAAGAATGACACTTAAAATAGAAATAGCGAATATATGAAATGTTTTGTTTTTGTTTTTTCAGAGGATAGACATGGTCCCAGAACTGCTCAGCTCCAATCTCTGTTCGCTACGCTCCAATGTGGAGAGGTGAGACCTTGCTAGTCACACAAAGACTCACTGACACCATGGCACAATGACAAAGTCCTTTCTTTAACATGCACAATGTGACTAACATTTGATTTGTTGTTGATTCCTCCCACTTCTCATCGCCAGGCTTGCTTTCTCTTGTATCTGGGAGATGGACGACAAGGCAGACATAGTAAAGACCAGATTCACAAAAAGTGTCATTAACTCAAAGGTAGGGAGCAACACACACACACACACGTTCCCTTTTTCTGACCTTTTAATGACTTTAAAGCCTTGCAACGGGCCTTTTTCCATTCGAACGAGATACAGGTGTCATATGTAAGGGATAATCAACGAGTAGGTGTGCGTTAAGCGGTTTTAAGGCACGACATGGAGGCGAAGAACCACCACCGGCACGTGTTTTAAAACCGCTTAACACACACCTACTCGTTGATTATCCCGCTTATACTGCGGTCATTTGCCAACAATATAAAATAAAAGCATTCGCACATTGCTGGGGAAAGTTTTGCACTCAAAATCGAAGGGTTATGAAGCAAGAGCTTACCGTTGTCATGACAACGTCAATAATTCTAGTCCCTTTTACAACCAAGCCGGTTAGTGGCAGTATAAATCTGGGTGAGCGAAGGTTATGGCTCCATCGCCGTCACTCGTTACAACATATTAAAATTAAGCTTGATTTTTAGGTTAAAATTGCACACAATTGCCGGCCAATCAGAAAAGAGTATTCACCCAGGCCATGGTATAAGTACATATATTTAGGTCTCTTGTGTTGGCTCATTTGTATGACCGACAATCTGTTTCCTTTCTCGTTGTTTGTTGTGCTTGCGATTTGGCACAGGCGTCTCTGACCTACGCCGAAGCTCAGCTAAGAATTGATGACACCGCCATGAACGACGACATCACCAACAGCCTGCGAGGGCTCAACAAGCTCGCCAAGATCCTCAAGAGGCGGAGGATCGCGAAGGGGTGAGCAGCTGGACTCGCGCAAATAACCAACTAACTGAAACCCCTTCACCAGAAAGCGGGTTTATGTTTTTTATTCGTGTTTTTTTTTAATGGTGGATTCATGTAAATGTGTAGTGAATGTTAGTCATCGTAGGTGACGTTTGCTGAAACAAAACAGTGTTTTTGTATTTTTGATGTGCGTTGTGTTTTGAATGTAGGGATGTTTGGAACATTGAGCCTTCAATGGTCTTTTGTAAAATAATTATGACAACAAAAAAAAGCACTCCGTTAACAATATAAATAACACCAGGTTGATGATCAGGCTGAGTGTGGATGTGCTCTTCCAAGAGTAAGTCCTGGATGTGGTCTTTTGTCACGTGACTCACTTCCTGTTCTGTTCGTTTCAGTGCGTTGACGCTGTCCTCTCTGGAGGTCCGTTTCCACATGGACAGTGAAACCCACGACCCCATTGACCTCCAGACCAAAGAGTTGATGTAAGCGGAATACACCAGCATCTTTAGCACTTTGATAATCGCTTGATTATCAAAGAAAACCTAAAAATATATAAAAACATTCACTCGGCTACTCCTAATACCCCTGATGCCTAAAACACAAGAGACTCTTTATTTTGTTTTTCCCTCTGTTGTCAGGGAGACCAACTCTATGGTGGAGGAGTTCATGCTGCTCGCCAACATCTCGGTGGCTCAGAAGATCTACGACGAGTTCTCAGAGTGCGCCCTGCTCAGGAAGCACCCTGCGCCCCCTCCGTCCAACTACGACATCCTCACCAAAGCGGCCAAGTCCAAGGTGATCGCGTGCGGCGTGGCCCTCAGCACCCGGGCTCAATATGACAATTAATTTGCGTTCTTCTGAACTTGACCTACATTTCACCTTGCGTACGTACTTTCCACATCACTCGCTGCCAGGATACAGTGGTGTATACGTTGACTACTCTACAGAGCAGAGCAATGTACAAAATAAAGTGTGTCGCACGTATGAGTCAAATACTACGCTTTGCCACTTAACACGCATAATAGCAATGTGATGGAGGGAGAACAAAGCGTTTGCAGTTGAAGGAGGATGACTGGAAATGTCAGTCTCTAGCCCGTCCCCTTCATTCTTAAAATATGCTTCTAACTTCTAGGTGAATCGATGAAGGTGGACGGGAGGGGGGGGGGGCAGAGTAAGAGACAGGCCTCTACAAGTTAGTGGTGGAGAATTGATGATGTAGGCAAGTCGCATAACAATGTATTTTAAGCCCCCCAGTCGACAGCGGTGAAATGATGATTTGCACACAAAAAGAATCCATGAAATATTCTGCTTTGTCGACAATACAACAAGAAAGAGTGTGTCAAACTGAAATAAATGTCTAGTTTGGGATTTCAACATTGCGAGATGGTTTGATGGGAGAATCCATTTTTATACCAATAAGAATGTCGTTTTCTGTGTGCGTAAATGTCTCTTCTCGTTAGCATCGGCGCTAATGCGCGGTCGTCCTGGTGTGTGTTGGTTGCAGGGTCTGGCCATCCACACGGACTCGGCCAAGGCTCTGGCGGACTCTCTGGACGTGGCCAAGGTGGACGGCTTCCCGTACTTCAACACACTGCTGCGCATCCTGGCCACACGCTGCATGATGCAGGCCGTCTACTTCTGCTCCGGCATGGACAGCGACTTCCACCACTACGGCCTGGCCTCCCCCATCTACACACACTTCACATCGCCCATCAGGAGGTGGTCATGCACGACATAGGATGCAAAAGCACATCAAACATGAATAAAATCGCAAGCAGGGTTACATACAGTAGTTCTTTTTTTTTATTATCAATTATTATGGAATCTACCGGTTTTTCACCTGATCAATTCCTAACAACCAATGATCAATAAGCATTTTTGGGAACTTGGTCCAAAGACCTAGCAAAAAAAGGGATCTGTCATCGGCCGGTTTTGGAGTAAGTCAATGGACTTAGCATTGCGGATCTCATTCATCAAGTCATTCTCTCGCCCTCTTCATCCAACGTATGACCCCACAGGTTTTGTTTGACCCGGTTTGATCATCTGTCGTGCTTCCGCACAGATACTCGGACATCATAGTGCATCGCCTGCTGGCCGTGGCCATAGGCGCAGACAGCACGTACCCCGACCTGACGGACAAACACAAGCTGTCGGCCCTCTGCAACAACCTCAACTACAGACACAAGATGTCTCAGTATGCACAGAGGGCGTCCGTGGCCTTCCACTCGCAGGTGAGCGTGCACATACAGGAAATATTCACTCGTGCACACACCCACCCGTGAACACAGCTGTAGCCGCAATGCAATGAGTCCCTAAGAAAACGGGGGGGCCCCCGTGTTTGAATTATTCGTTGTGTGAAATCATTGGATCATTTGTGGTTAGAATTAAGGTTTGTCCGAGAAATCATTAGGAGCACTTCATCACCATTCATTTTGTGACCTGGCCATAACGCATTGAAACACGAAGAATGCCTTTCATACGTTTAACTTTTCCCTTCCTTTTGCATTTTTCACCTCCTAGTTGTTCTTCAAGAGCAGAGGGATCCTCAACGAGGAGGGCTTCATCCTGTTCGTCCGGAAGAACGCCATCATCGTGCTCATCCCAAAGTTTGGTCTGGAGGGAACGGTGTTCTTTGACAGCAAGGACAAGACTGGCCCAAAACTCGTCTTTGATGAAGAGGTAAACGCTACTCCCAGATATACAGTCGGTACCTCAAAAAGACGAGTGAAAGCACCGCTATGGAATCTCGGTCACTGATCACTCTACTGTGCATCACATTCATCTCTGCAGGGACCCACTTTGATGGTGGAGCAGCACACCTTTAAAATATTCGACAAGGTGAAGGTGACCATCAGTCTGGATGACTCAAATATTCAGCACCAGAAGATCCGCATGTCTCTTGTGGAACCTGTGGTAAGGGCAGCGTTAACTTAGTACTACCCCTTTTTTTTTCTCCATAAATGTTGTATACTGCTGTAGTGTTAACCCATGTCATTTTCTTTTTCCCAGCAAAATGTCATACATGAAACCTTTTGTATCATAAAATTACATTCTTACACGTCACATGTTTTGTTTCTAGATCCCTGGTGTTAGTGTTCTAGTCCCAGAGGTGGAACCACTGGCCAAGAAACCCAAACTGGACCGCTGAATTGTTCACCGAGCATCAATAACCCACAATGTTACTTTCTAAATGAGATCTCTCAAGGAGTTTTTAAGTGTTTTTTTAAATTCTACCCTAGTGGAAGAACATGCATCTATATCCAGACTAAATGCCAATTCCTTACATGTTTGGTAATTGATAAAGGAATTGAGTTTGAAGGGGTCCTGATAAGGTATCTATCATCAAAATAATTTGCTAAGAAATAAAGTTAGACATGTCGTAGTTTGACTGTTTATACTTGTCTAGTGTGGACTTACGTTTTTTTGAAAACTGTTCTGTGTAGAAACTATTAGTGTTTCCCCTCATACATGTTATTCTGTGTTTAGTAAAACAATCCATGTACACATTGAATATATTACAAATATAAGGACATAACTCGTTCATTTTAGTGGTTTTATTACAAACCAGTGGTATCAACATTTTTTGAAATAATCTTGAATATAAAAAAAAAAGTAGAAAACATTGAATCAAGTCCATGACGAACAGTGTTTAAGTTAAAAGTTCATGTCCGATAACTTAATGCCAATTAAATGTTAGGTTTCATCAGTTTCCTGTTATCACCACAAATAAGTACATTGTATATAAAATATGCATTAAAAAGAGGTCACTGTTGTGCAAGTAGCAGTACAAAAATGACTTTAAAAATGATTTTATATTGTATATTCACTTCTCTAAATATTGTATATTGACTTTCCTAAAATGGCATACATACCTTAAATCCCCCGCAAAAGAGATTTAAGCTTAATCCTCTCATAAAATTGGTGCAAATATAAATCACTTCAGGTAAAACATTCCCATTTCAACAGCTGACCTAAACTCTGTCCAGTGTCCTCGCAAGTCAAAGGTCGCAGCAGGAAACAAAATTCACCCGAGTTTGATTTGGCTCTGACAGCACGAAGCTAACAAGTTCAACATGACTGCTTCAAAAGAAATAATGTAAACGTGTATTTGATTGCATCGTCGTTTTTAGCTTTCAGTGGGTGCTTGTTCCCGTGATTGCAGCAGGCTCAGTGGTGGGGGTTAAATGCCTATGGGGGGAAAAAGAACAGTTGTTAACAAGTCATTTATTTAGTTTTTATCCTACTCTGGTGAAAGAACAATTACATACGCGTGTTCATTGATTTCAAATGGTCTCAAGTCCTGATTGGATATGAAATATTTCAAAATAATATTTCCAAAAATAATATTTCAGTTGACCCAACGGGTGCCTTTACCTTGACTTTAGTTTGCCTTAGGAAAGGAAAGGGCTCATCCGGTAAGTTTGAACTGAAGGATTCCTTGCCGTTACACACTGAGCTGAGGCCGTCGGTGAGACTGGCAGTGCCCCCCCACGTAGTGTTGTACCCGCTGTCCACCTACACATCCATACACAAAATGGCAATAAAGTTCATTGGCTGCCTTGAGCGGAATAAAACCAAAAACTAAACTTTGAACACTAAATACACAGTGAAAAATACCCAAGGGTCCAGGAGTAGCTCTGCCCTCCTAGCAGAGGGGCCAGTCCTACACACCTGCATGCTGGAGTCGTAGCGTATGCTGCTCCCCTCCGCCAGCAGGGACACAAACATCTCCGTGGTGGACACGTTGCCCATGCGGGAGCTGGTCAGCTGCACCGAGGGCTCCCCGGCCTCCTCCTCCTCCCTCTCAGTGATGTCCTCCAACCTCCCCTCCATGGGAGTCCCCTTCCCCGCCACCCCGTCCCCCTCGCCCTCCCCTCTCAGAGAACACGCCGTGCCGCCGTCGCCGGGGCGACTCTCCCGGGCCGCGGGGGACGACGGATCGAACTCCATGGAGGTGAGGGGCGGCGAGGCCAGCTGGTCGTCGTCGTCGTCGTGCAGCCTGGGGTTGAGGATGGGGGAGATGAGGGGCGGGGACGCCCAGCACCGGGCCCGGACCTTGGCCCTGCTGCTGGGGTGGGACTGGCTGTGGAAGGGTAGCTCGTGCAGGGAACAGTTCCGGATGGGAGAGCAACCCTCGACATACGGGCTCTCCGAGCAGGAGTTAACGTCCATGTCTACCGGGACGCCCGCGGCGCCATCTGGAGTGAGGAAGCTCAGCTGTTTCCTCTCCCCTAGGGAACAGAGGGAGATTTGTACCTCGAAATTAAGAGACAGACAGCAAGACAGCATTGTTTCGTGTGGCAAAGATAATGGAGGGTAGTGAGTCTGTTCACGCCATCCAGATTTAAACTGCGATAGCAAATGTAGTTACAGTAGTAAACAGCTTTAAATATATATTTCACGCACACACCTGAGCTTATGGGTGTGCACTCTACGTGAGGGCCGATGGGGGAGCAAGAGGGGGAGGCAAAGCCAGACGGTGAGGACCTGTCTGGGAACATGGGACTGGTCATGCTGCCCAGGCTGTGGTCACGGAAGCATCCGTTCTGGATGGGACTGGATGAGAACTGGCCCTGCGATGGAGGGAACACGATTCACTTAATTGGAGTCTGTGTGCTAACCCGATGTTGACAAGAAGCCACATGTTTTCTTTACATTCACTAAATGTTCCCGCTCAATGTAGGCCCACTTCGAAACAAAAAGACTTTCACGATGTCACGATGACTCACTGTGGACGGTGTGGGTGCCATCGTGTCGCAGGCCAGAGGGGAGGAGAGGAAGGAGGACAGCACCTCGGGAGCTTCCCCTGCACCCCTGCTCACCCCCGAGGACCTCCGCTCCCCGGAGTGACTCCTCTCCCCGGGGTGACTCCTCTCCGGGCTCGACGGGCCGGAGTTGTCCGAGCCGCTGTTGCTGCCCTGGCCGTCCAAGAACAGCTTCCGCCTGAGGGAGGAGGAGCTGAGGCACTCCTGCACCGCCTCACTGACGTTCTGGCAGCGGTAGTATTCTCCTAGACAACCAAGCGACACGTGGTTCAGTATCCACACACACATTAATTGCATGTTGTACTTAGATGCATTTTAAACATGCATCACGTAACTTTTTCACCGCACTGTCACCATTTTTATTATCATTTAGCATCTAAATAATTGGTCCCAACCACCCAACGGCTCAATGGACCCAGGAATTCATGGTGAAAATGTTAATGCAGGTTCAAAATGAGCGTGGAGATGTGCTTTAAGAGGAGGCTTACCGAGGATCTTCTCCAGATCTAATGCCACAGGTAAGGAAAGTGTAGTCTGACAGGCAACTGAAACACATGCCAAAACAAGGAACCCAGTTAGTATCGAGAGAAATTATAAATTAATAATAAAAACAGAAGCCCCATGTCTCCTCCACAGGTCAGATACCCACCGTTGAGTTTTTCAGGTTCCTCGATGATGTACGGTGAAATAGAATCTAAAAGAAGAGGAACAGAAGAAAATAAAATGCATCTATGGATGACATCTACAAATCAAGTCTCCAATGCCTAGCATCTGGTTTAACCAAGGACATCTATGATCACAAAAGTAACACTTACCTGTTTTATTGCGAATAAGAGTGGTTTTCCGAGATACAGGTGCCGCCCAAGGAGAGGGAACGATTGTTCCTTTGGTGAAAAACTGAATCCAACAGCAAAACGATGTTTAGACGTGTGTATTAAATCACTAACAAAAGCCTGGTTTAAGTGTCGTTATAAATATACCTGTTCAATAGCATGTTGCCGCTTTTCTTCAATGTCAGTATCTATCCTGGAAAACAGAGAAACAAAATGGGTTTAACATTACATTTGTTATCACCATATGGCCAAAATCCTCTATCCCGATATAGGTCATTTAATATCTCGATAACCATATCACAGCATGTGTTTTTTTTTGGTAATTCAATAAATAAATAGTCTATATAAAAATAACCACATGGTAAAGCCTATTTTTGGATACTCTTGTGTGAATTAAATACTTGACAAATGAAAAGTACAGAGTATTTTCTCATTTTATTAAGAACTTTAGTGCAAAATGAACATAAGTTTCAAGTGAAACTATAGAGAAAAAATTAATAAATATTTGCCTATCCTACAATATGAAAATGTTAAATATCAAAGGGTAAACATAAAACACGTTTCAAGTATAGCAGCAATTAGGGCTGGGCGATATGGACAAATATATATACCTCGATATTGCGACAATATTGTAGGGATGACTATTGGTGCCTTCACAAAATATTTACACAAAAGTTTTGATAAATAATCATCGGTAATGTGGACATAATGACTAAGTGGGTAAAGGCAAATAATAGAACAGCTAGAACAGCCTGGTAAGTTCAGAAAATTACATCACTTTACTGTAATGCAGCCTTTAAAACCAGGAAAAGACTAAATTATGCCATATCACAATATTACGATATCCAAAATCTAAGACGATATCTACTCTCATCGATAATATATCGATATTATATTGATATATTGCCAAACCGAAAAAAATAAACCTTTCACAGAGTTATAGCCAATACTTACTCAGTATGCAGCTATCGCTGAGGCTATCAAGTTTATGCTAAAAAAAAAGAATTGCTGCACGACTGGTCAGAGACTGCATGTCAAAACCTAGAATCTAGGGCTCCCCACGGCCAGAACAGACCAAATCAGCCGGGGTAACAGTGACTACCAGGCCGTTTCGGCTGTATTATTCCTTTTATATAATATTGGCTGCATGCATTTGAACTATACATTTTGTAAGCAAAGTAACTCCATGCCATTTTAAGTTCTTTATCACTGTAAGCCTCTCTGAGTCAAAGTTACAATTATTCTGATGAATATTGCAAGTGACAGCTCTAACAGACACCTTCACATCCTTTATGCAGTCTATGCTTCACACTCCCACTGCTCGGCCAATGAACGATGTAAACAGTCATACTATGATTTCAAAACAAGATACAATCCCTTTAGGGTTTTCTTATGGCATATTGGCACACTGCACATGAATATTGGATGTGAGATAATACAGGGTTGAAAAGATCTTACCAACTACAAATTGTCCACTCATTAAAAGTCGACTGATTTTCGCTCTTATTCAACCAACTGACTAATCATGACGGCCCCAGATTTGGCCTTGTCACACTAGCCTTGTCTGTGTCCATTGTCACACTGACGACATACCTTGTTTGACTTAAGTACATCGACTGTCTTTGGATGTCCTCTGGGTTTATGTCCACGGGCTGAAGGCTGGCCATGGCCTCAATATCCCAGTCAAACTTTGCAGGAGTCTGGGGGCAGCAAACAAACACATGGTTATCACAAGAGAGACAGAGATGAAGATCTTATCTGAGTAGGGTGGTGATATATGTGGTTTATATCCATGTCGTCTTGGTTGTCCCGTGGTGTTAAACGTACAGCTTTACAGGGCTTGAAGACATTGTGGCTGGGCACCAGGAGTTCACGGAGATGGTGGTAGTCATTTGGGCTCTCAAATGGGTTCCGTATTAGAGGCTTTCCAGGGGTCTCTGGTGTGATCTGTACTTCAATGTGGTCCCCCATTTTAAAGACCAAAACAGCACTCCTATGTAACAAAACACACGAGAACAAAGGAGATAATTTCAGTCATGTTGCCAACACACTCTTTACTCATGCAATTTTTATTGCATGAGTAAAGATTATGTATGAATCAATTCAGGTTGCATTAGCCACTTCTGGTTGACTGCCTTAGCAAAAAAAGACATAACTCGATTAAAACAAGCACGCATGACACAACCGATTGCCGCAAATTATTAAACAATTGAACGTGCGATGAGAACCATCCATGGGTAACATTAACCGACTAATACTTACGAATATGTGTCAACACATCAACACCAAGCCTCGTTCAAGTAAGCATCAGTGCCAGTTAAAAGTTTTTCAAACGTGCGTTTCAATTTCCCCAGAGGTCCGGCCGACCAATAGAAACGTCCACGGAAGTGTCGGGGAGCCAATGGGATCGTTCACGGAAGTGTCGGGGAGCCAATGGGATCGTTCTGTCGTCACGTCCTGTTAGTCGCCGTGGTTTTGCGGGGCAGCGGAGGCGGGCTATCAAAAACGTTCATTTTTTTTTTACACACTGGACTTTTATTAATTTATTAATAATAAACATAGGTGTCATTTCAGAGTTAGGGATTAATATAAGAAAAACTGTCGTGTAGTAATATGGTTGAACGTATGGTGGACATATCGCAAGTAATTGTTAAGCCTGTGTGTGTGTGTGTGTGGTGCTGCTAGCTAGCTTGGTGGACAATAATATTAGCCAGCCCTGGCCAGGCAATAAGCTATTTTAATTTAAGTTAATCTAATTAAAGTTATTTATACTGTACGCATGCACCATCACAATGGCAAGTGGAGCCAATGTAAACATGAATGCAGTCCGGGAGACAATGGATGGTAAATATGTTTTAATTTTAAGTCAATATTTTGACCCCCCAGTACGGTTTTTGCATGTAACGATATACGTGTACATGTTGTGTAATACTGATTACACGTGGTTACTGTCAGTAGTGAGTACAAACGGTGTACAATGCGTGTTTTATAGCTCAAACTCCAACCCCTATGTGCAGAGGCAGATGCATGTGGGCCTGCAGAGATGTTATGGTTATTATTATATTATACTCCATTCACGATTAACATGCTGGATCTGAATGGAAGATTTCGATCAAGATCTGTAAATAAGAAAGAAAAATGATATGTGATCTGTATTTATGATCTACCATTAATTTGGTCGTTACTGGGTTTAAAAAAAAATCAGATTTGGTAGTCATTAGTAGTTGCATTGCATTGGTCCTCCTCGTTGAATTATTAAATGACTGGATGATTTTTTTTGTGTGTTTTCTACTAGTGCTGTTGGAAATCTCCAGATTGCTCAACACAGGCTTGGATATGGAGTCACTGTCCATCTGTGTGCGGTTGTGTGAGCAAGGCATCAACCCAGAGGCCCTGTCTTCAGTCATAAAAGAACTGCGCAAAGCATCCGACTCACTGAAGGTGGGCACATGTGTTTTGGGATAGTGGAGGAAATTAGCGAGCAACAAGGGTCAAATTCAGTCTTTCAAACATGTTTCATTCGAGTCCTATTTCTACCCAATACTCTTACATTTTAGTGTGAAGGAACATAATGAAAATTCACTGAGTGGGGGGAGCCTCTTTTATTGAGGTCAATTTCAGCTAAAATCCATGTGCAAAAAATGTGGCACAAAAATGTAAAACAGCATTACTCCAAAGTGTAACTTTGTGTTTTTTGTGTATTGTATTCAATTACATATTTATAATCTTTTCACAGGCTTCTGAAAACTCCACTAACTGAAAAGTCATCGGATCGCTTTCCAGTTCCAGTCCAGTACTCCAGCGCATCACATTTCTCAATGGGTTCTCATTGGCCTCAAGTGCTACTCTGTCTATGCCCAGTCCTTTTTTTATGTTAGGTCAGCGTTTGTAATTACAAACGTGACACATATTCATATTTGTAATGCCATGGTTCATATCCAAATGTATAGAGCCTTTCAACCTCAGTCGCTGCCTAAAAACCAAGCAAACAAGTTCAGGAGGTATTGTTCCATAATTTATAATCTCCGTTCTACGTCTGGTATTTTGTGTAGGGAAATTGTGTAGCACTCATTAAACAAAAAAATGTTTAATTCCTTGTTTGTTTCCTTGTTTTTTTGTTGTTGATGTTTTTTTTATCCTTAATAAATTTGTTATTTGTAGTGAATTTGTTTCATGTACACTTACATGACAATAAACAGTCACTAGATGGCACTGTGTCTTTCTTTAATATACCATATTTTAATGCGGTGCTTTGAAATATGGTTTGTTTCAAGCATAATTTATTTCTGCTACTAAACATTTGACCGCAAAACGAAGACATAGATATTTTAAACTAGTATTAAGGGGTTTGGATTTTGGATTTGAAGTAGTTTTCAAGTTAAATCTGACTTGTGAAATCATGATCCTTGATCCATCTTTTTGTTTCAGTTAAATTAAATGGTTTTTTTTGCAATTATTTATCTGTCAATAGACAATTCAATGTGTAAATATTTTAAAAAAATACTTTACATTTACCATCATTCATAGATGACGGCACACAATTCCATTCATGCAAAAAGGACAGGTCAAGGTTATAACATTTCTCCTGATAACTTGGTACACTATTAAACAATATGGAAGCACAGTGACCTGTGCGTAATCTTTAATAATAACACAAAATAATTGTACAGCAAACCTGACAAAAAAAAGTCTTTGATCAACCACCAGTAGCCATCATGTGTCCGACCACACAAAGCATTGTTTTGTTTCACCGCTGTCTGTAAAATGGCTCTATTCATCTTCAAGACTAGACAAAATGCTGAGAGCACAAAACGCAACTCTGCAGGCCTATGTGCTTCTTGTAGCCACCTCTGAGTGTGTTGTGTGTGTGTGTGTGTGTGTGTGTGTGTGTGTGTGTGTGTGTGTGTGTGGTTTGTGTATGTCCATATGGGGGAGTTTAGTCTTTCATTCAATGCACAATAGAATTCAGCAACCCTCTCTAAGCTATCTGACAATATGCCAGCCCAGTAATACCAGACACTAAGAGAGGATGGGGAAGTGAGCGTGTGTAAGCACTTCTGTCTTCCACTGGGTTGATTTGTGTGTTCTTGACTGACACGCTTCCCGTCTCAATATCTTGACTGGTCCTTTGATCTCCTAACACGGTTATCTCTGAGCGCTAGCATCGGAACTGCATCTGTACCAAACACTCTGATATATGGTATATACAAGATCTACCTGAATGCCCCCAGGCCTAATCAACTGCTGGCCTCTGTGGGGGGTGAGTTTGTGTTGACTTTTAGACGTTAATGGTGAAAGAGCAACATTAATAACCTTTCTTTGACAAAGAGGGGAGTTGTAAGGTTTGGTTTCTCTTGATGGACGATCGTGGGCACGGTGTTCAGAATGCATCTCTTTGTGTTTGATGTGTTTAAGAGGCTCCGCTTGCCCAAGACTGGTACTTTGATCTCCATAAAACAAAATATTCCCAAATCCCATAGTCCTAACTGAGAGATCGCCCACATATGCATAAAGCATCTAAGAATAGAGCACCCAACTAGGCCACTGGTCAAATCACATACCCATATTAACTTAAGAGGCAAGCAGGTCTCATAAAATAACTTCTAAAGATACTTTGTGCTCCAGCTCGGGATGTTGTGTCTGATTAGTGGAAGTATTCTCAGGTGCCAGTGAGAAAAATACCTTGTTTTGCATTTATATATGGCTACACTCTGATCCAATACACTTTGTTACTTTTAATTAGGCAAATACATGGAGGTCAATTGTATGTGGGTTACAGAAAATGTTAATTGCGCTTAATTGAAAGCAACGAGAAAATGCTTCAGTTAGGCGCCAGTAGGCTATTGGCACTGTGACATTTTGCTTGCTTTTATATAATAGACAAAGATGAATCTTTAAATTGTGATGTTAGAGACTATTGGTTATGCACAAGCAATATAATTAATCTATCTAATGGTGTGTTTCAAAGAGAGGAGTTTGATGACCTTGTTAGCATTAGCTTCAATGTAGGCTACCAACCTAAATATACAGGTTATATCTTTTAAACTGTAAGATTATAGCATTTAGTTCCTAATTAAATTCACGGTGAGAGAATTGGATCATATAAAGGATCATTAACAATCATTAGATACGATAATAGCATAGTAATCAAAATATGTAAAAAAATAAATAAATAAAAAACTTCCAAAGACTTTTAGTGACTTTGTTGTTTTTGGACAATATCCAAACTGATTAATCCTCAAGTGATTGATTTACAGTTGTAATTAGCTATCCCCTGCATAGATGCATAATAATCGTATATCTCCACACACTTGTATTAAAGTATTAATTGGTTTAATTAACAAAGCAGTTAATTGAATAACAATTAACAAAGTTGGCAATGGCATCAACACACGTACGTGTAAAGTCCCCTGTGTCTTCCCCATGCTAATCATGAAACGTTTTATCAGATTGTAATTTTGTGTGTTGGACTATGTAATGACTAATATCATATTGGGCTTATTAGTTGATTTGAATAGCGCATTGATGCGTTGCACAAATATTAAACGTCTCCTGTTTAACAGGTAGGCACCATATGTTGCATTAATCAGACATTGGAATCACATTTAGTGGGTAAACGGTCTTCTAATCAAAGCAGGTAATAAAAACAAGCTTGGCTAACTCAATCTCAGAGTAGTTTGGCTGAAGAGAGCAAATGTTGTAATTTGTTCTTTTGTTTTCACCTCTCTTCCTTTTAGAAGTTTGCTTTTGTTTAGTTCAGGTTTTTTTTCTTCCTTCTTTTGGTACTTCTGTTCGAATTCCGAAGTTTGTTTCTCAATTTTACTTATAATAGAGACGGAGGGTGGACTAGCTGTCCACTTTCCTTAAAATAAGACAATGCCCGCCATATTGTGGTGACAGCTTGCATTGTGTGTGTGCATGTGTGTGTGTGTGTGTGTGTGTGTGTGTGTGTGTGTGTGTGTGTGTGTGTGTGTGTGTGTGTGTGTGTGTGTGTGTGTTGGTGTGTACAATGACAGCTTGTATTCTCTGTGATTAATGATGTGCTGTGTGACTTGATAAGTGCTACGGAGGACCAACGCTTGTTTCAATTAGACCTTGTGAAGGTCGCGACGCTGTGCTGGCCTCTCATTATCATATCCATAATCAATCCACATTATCATAGGGGAATGTGAAGGGTGTGTGTGATAACTTGGTCATACACACACACACACATACACACACACACACACACACACACACACACACACACACATAAAGAGACACACTGATGAACACACGCGAAGACACCTAATCACAAACCAAAACATGATGACATGCTCTCTCACTCACCAGAACACACACACACACACAGACACACATACAGAAACACACACACACAGAAACACACACACACACATAGCCTCCACTCCAAGCTGATTTGAATCATAACGCTTGCTGTCGGAACTGATTTTGTCCGTTTGGATTAAGGGTGTACATGTAACAGACCAAGCAACAATGACGGTGGTGGCATTTAAAATACAGTCACACACACACACACACACACACACACATACACACACACACACATTGACCCCCCCCAAACCCTAGGGCCTTTTTGATAGCGGCAGAAAGGGGATTTGAATGTTTTCACTTGTCTAATGAGAACAGATAGAGTGGTATTTACACTTCATCAGCCAATCTGACTGCCTACCCATCAGAATGGTCCCTTATGCTTCGGCTCAGCAGCCAAAAACAGGCACGTGGAACTGGCTATTGCCAGACCGCATGTTCATCTTATTGACTCAGGCTGTAGCTGAAGCCGTTACATTACATGCTTTGATAAAAAAAACTGGACCTGGATGCATATGCTGTTGTTTTGGGGGAAGGATTTAGTTTTCTGCAGTCCTCAGATAAGTAAACATGTCTAGGAGGAAAAAAGAGGGGGAAATGGGTTTGTCGTCAGTGTGCAGGATACAAACCCATGACAAACGCACTACTGCTCCATAGGGAGGAGACCCTTGGGGTAGAATTAGACCCAATTTTCCCCATTTGGGACAGTAAACGTTGGTGACTCTATGAAAAGAAATGCTACACCCTCCTACTCTGATCGAGTAAGTTTACAAGATTGCTCCTTAAGTAGGTTTACCAGATCACAGCCGTGGTTACAATTGTGGATCTCATTCTTTGCTGGAGTTTTTAGAGATCGATGGTTGGACAGCATATTATGGGATGACCTCAGGAGTAATTTGAGATTTTGCTGAAATGATAATTGGATTAAAATGTCAGGCAAAATTATAATGTTTCTGTCTCTAAATATATGACACCGCTAGCCTTTTGGCTATCGGTCTCATATATTTCCCTTACAAAACATGCACGCTAAGCCTTTGTTCAGCGGCGCCTCGTTATAATTTGTTTATAATTTGATCCCAATTTCTGTGACCTTTATCAATATTTTATTGATAGTTCTGTCAAGGATGGGGGTGACAATAAAAGAGATGGAGACCTTTTTCTAAACGCGCTTCATAATGAACTAATCCCTAGTTATTAGAGATATTACTGCACACTGGATCCTTATATCACTTCTGCTCCATGATGATGGTTTTATCAATGTGTTTTCTAGAAGGAGAAAAAGACTTGTGACATTTCTATTTGGCAAGGAAAAGGCCATACTCAGCAGGAGTTATCAAAGGCAAAAAGTAGAAAGTTTTGCACTCTCTCTCTATCTCTCTCTCCCCCTCTCTCTCTCTATCTTCCCTGGAGATATTCATGTTAAGCATAATTAAGCAGATTTGATTAGCATCAAGCCTGGCTTCCTCACTTGACTTTTAATGAATGTAAATCTACCATCTACATCCCAAAGATTAATTTCTGCCAATTAAAAAACACAAGAGGGCTTATTGGAGAGAGAGAGAGGGGTG
>OOFB01032544.1:0-10000 GCA_900323305.1 Trachyrincus murrayi | reverse complement strand
TCAAAGTCCAGAGTGCTAACCATTACACCATGGGACCGGGTAGTACAGTTCCGACGATATTTAGGTTTTTGACAAAGGCACACAATCTGTAGTAGTATTACGGTGTCTTGACATGTTTTTATGTCTGCTTGATCCATCCGTGTAAAATGCAATTCGCTGACGTGCACGTATACCTACAACAAATGACAACCGCATAGCGACGTAGCCACGTTCCCAGGGGTCCGCATCTCACAACGGAACGCCTGGAAGGGGATGCTCCAAATGAGCGTTAATGGCGAGAGAGAGAGGGCGGGACTTTCAGTTATAGGGGTTTAGCGGAGAGAGGGCGGGACCTCCGATAGAGGGATATCCGTTTCCGTTACATGTTTCGGATATTGTGCTGTCAAATTCTTCGTCAAAACCGCCATATTTATTTTCCTTGTCGTTGTTGTTCCTCTTCTTGTTGTTCTCGCTCCGGGGACTGTTAATCGGCGTACACCGCTCACAGGAAGTATAAGACCGGAAAATGCGTTGCGGTAGACCGGGATAACGCTACAATTCAGGATCCTCTCTCCTAACAGCGACTTGTACGACAACGCCTCTGCTTTCCAAATGTATGAACAGTGGATCATTGCCTACTTCTGGATTGCAATAATAACGGCGTCTTCAGTGCTTCAAGAGGCATATATATCGTTGTTAAATGTAAGAGTTAGTATAGATAGTATAGATTGGTCTAGTCTCATTTAACTCGGGTTAAATTAGACCTAAATAGCTCTTAACCAGCGACCTAAATAGCTCTAACGGCTGTGTTTATGTTTTGAGAAAGGAGGTTGACAATCTGACTTTCGGGCAATTTAATGTATTCACGAATTTGTTTAATTTCTAACTATATATCTGTGTGTTTAAAAACGATGGGAATATCTATTTGTCCACTGTAAAGAGGGCAGTAACATGGTGCGTCCACAGGGGGCAGAAGAGTTCAGAGGATAACATTCTAGTAAAACTCAATCATCTGTCAGTCAGCCACCTAGGAGGCCCCTGGCTTCTATTTCCTAAAGTACACGCTCATGAAAGTCAAAAAGGACTATATTTCAGGTCATCATATCTTATACGATTTCGCGTTAAAAAAATGATTTTAATACATAGGAAAGAAACGATGACCAATCTGCTATTTAGGGTCACGTTGAATATGCTGCTGAAATTGTTCATCAGCTCCTAAAACTAAAATCTCTGAAAATACATTGTTCTTGTTGCCATGGCAATTTTTAAAAAGCGTTGTCTAGAATCCTAATAGTCCTGGAGCAATCATGAGTCTCTATTTAATGACCCGTCTACTGATGCAAATCTGTTGACATTTTAACCTCCTGCAAATTACTATAACCGACTATTCAAATGTCTGCTACATCAAATGGACACAAATGCACCATCATAAAATAATTTTATTTGTGTTAATTTAATAACCACAATATGTCCGCTGTTCTGTCATTCTATACAAATCAATCACTCAAACTTCATTCAAAACATTCAGTCAGATAGGCCTACATATTGATCAGAGAGGTTAAACAACTAAAGATGACACACACTACTTGATTTGAAAGCTAAACAAGAAATAGGTATGTTATCTATTATTTTTTACCTTCATTTAATTGATTTAATTTCAAAACGCAAACACAGTCATAGTATCGCCTTCGAACTCTGATAGACCAAGTGCAGATTTGTGAAATTTCTACGTTTGTATGTAATCTGATTTTTCCAATTTATTCCTTGTAAATATTTATAAACATTATGTTTAGTTTTAAAATGATACTATAATTAATACTATATTATCATCTATATTGCTATACAGGCCTATTCATATACATGTTATACAATTACATATTCATTCAACACAAACAGTTCATTAGTGCAACACGGTAATTACTTCCTGATGATGCGTGTGTTGCCGTGGCTACAGCTCCGGGTGTTCCGTTTTCTCCTTCTGGGCGGCAGCTAACTTCTCGGGGAGGGTTTGGGTCATGAAGGTGAAGCGATCCTCGGCCAGGTGCTGCAGAACCTTCTGCTCCATGCCGATGGACAGATAGCTCTCCTCTGGCCCGTACTGTGGCCACGCCACCAGGCCCGGTCCGTTGGGACTCCTACAAGTCAACACGGGGTGAAACACCTTGAGGCATCTACAAAGCGTGTTTTTGGTCATTTTGTGTGTTTTATTTATTTATTTATTAATAGTATTTTTTACATTGCTATTACTCATATTGTGTTACTGTCCAGTGCTTTCCGTGACCTCCAAATTTCCCCTCTGGGATGAAGAAAGTCTTACCTTAAAGGCACTTTATCTTTCACTTTATCGGAGTATCATGTCTTAAGTGTTAGCTTGTGTTAGCTTAAGATAGCTACTTTAGATCATGATAAAATCCATACAGACCTATTCTGTTGAATCAACATTATCTAGTACAAAATCCTCCTTTAAATGAAGAATATATTGGTAGTCTTTCATGGTGAAGTTAAGAACTTTTTTGTCCTACCCTGTGCGGGCAAAGTTTCCCCAGTAGGTCATGATGAGTTTGGACAGGTCCAACTCCTCTTCGGTGCATTCACCTACAGTCGTAGTATTTTGGTAAGATGCATAGACCCAACAAGGCCCATTCAGCTGCCAATACCTGTTTTTATTATTGTTATTTCTATAATGTAAACATTGCAGCCTACTCGCCTGATAACTTGTTATGGGTGGTAGCGAAGCAGAATCCTAACACAGTAAATATCTCGTCCCCGTGGTCGGCTCCGACGAAGCTGGGACGCTTGTCCCGAAGGAACTGTAGGGCGTGGTGGTACTGGTACAGGAAGACCGGGGAACCAGCGTCTGTCACAGCACAAGCACGTATGGTTTGACTTAAAACATCATCCATCAAATCAAACCTCATAGGTGCGCTTTTCATGCAATGCAAAGTGCTTAACATGTGAAGCAACACAGGAAGAACAAGAAATTAGTTTCAAATAACGAAACATCAAAATCACAGCGATACATTTCAGATCAAAAGATAAGATCAAATATGACAAGATAGGATGTGTCACAGCAGAAAGTACACACAGTAGTAGAGATTAAAAAGAAAAGATAAATACCGAAAATATATCTAAATATGAGTCGTAACAAATAAATAAAGATTAGACAGTTGACGTAGACGTTACTAACAGTATATGCTACATTAATGAAATTAATTCACATTCTCTGCTACCTCTGTGTGCGTTTGCGGTGTGAATTGCTGGGATCGTGAACATCATGTCTCCTAGCAGGTTAGTGAAGCCCTGTCGGATTTCATTGGGATCCTCAGAGCTTCCGAAATATTCCTCCACCAACACCTCCAGCAGAGGTTTATCTTTGGGCTGGAGGGAAAACACACAAGGGAATACTTTTAGTCCAATCACAAATTCGCACTGAGACAACAACCAGAGGACTAAAGCTTAATTTATTCTAAACACCCGCCATGGGAACACAGCGCTGCTGTAGCCTTACGCACACACACACCTCCTCCAGAAATGTCGGGACGCACAATGTAGAGTCCCACGGCGGCTGTTTGACTCAGAGGTATACTCTAACCTTAAAGGGGACTTTAAAACACTTCTGGGGTCATTTTCACACCTACCCAGTCATGAGAAGCAGGGACGTGTGTTTACAACGAGTCTAATGTGGAGTTTGATGTTGAATGGGCTTCTATTGGATGGGGGGGGGGGGGGTTCTCACATGGTTATCAAATATCTAAATATTGAAGCAAGCAACCTAAAAACTGTCTGGGGTGCACACAAAAGCCCAGGTAGGTGTGAAAATGACCCCGGAAGTCTCCCAGAAGTGAAATTCCCCTGTAAGTCTTAGCAGAGACAAGAAAAGTGGCAGAATGAGTCCCTCTCACCTCCGGGTAAAACATGCCCAGTATGGCGATGGTCGGCTCTCTGTCCATTCCCTCTGTCCAGTTTGGGGGAGCAAAAAACTAAACAAAAAGAAACATTATAATAGGTTACACACACACACACACACACACACACACACACACACACACACACACACACACACACACACACACACACACACACACACACACACACACACACACACACACACACACACACACACACACACACACACACACACACACACACACACACACACACTCCAATAAATAAAACACGTTGACATCTAATCATACGTCATCCATTTCACTATAAGGTACACAAATACAAAGTATTTCCAAGTCCTGTACTTACAGACGGCAGTAGCCAGCCCCCTTCGTCGTTGTTGATCCCGGTCATGAAAGGGATCTTGGGAAACTCGCGGTTCTGGTAAATCTTAGTCACTTTGTCTGTCAGGAAGTGCCCGTCAACGGTCACCGGAAACCTCAGGGTGAGGTCCTTGAAGAACACGTGAAGTTATCTCAAGAGTAGTCCATATGGGATTAAAGCAGTCTCAATAGTACTCACAAACAAATGTTAAGTTACGTAAAACACAACGCACAAATACATGCAGAGTGATTCGTATCTGTAAATCTTTATCTGTATCTAATTTACAACCCGCATCATCATTTGCACAACGGTGCAATAGAACAGTCTGAAAAGGATCCACACAAATCGGTTGAGATTCACAAATACCTGCTAAGTTGAAGTACAAATGATGATATACGAGTTGTAAATTACAGGCACAGATACAGATACAAATCACAAAACAGATACAAATCACTCTGCATGTATTTGTGCGTTATGTTTTACGAGTTACGTAACTTGACATTTGTTTGTGAATACTATTGAGACTACTATTGTTTTAATCCCATAAGTCTAACCCTGTCATTCTTTTCTCCTTCTAGATCAATCTGTAACCAAAATTGTTGGAACTTGGATATAAAATGTTAGATTTTCTGAACTCACCAGTGTAAGAGACACGAACACATCAGTGTCCATATTCCTCAAACATCTGGCCATCTTCTCAGAGCTTACGTCACAGCCTAATGTGTTGGCTACCATCTATTCATAAAGTCAAAGAGAATAGGCACCTATGTTATTATGAATATACATGTATGTGCGCACACACACACACACACACACACACACACACACACACACACACACACACACACACACACACACACACACACACACACACACACACACACACACACACACACACACACACACACACACACACACACACACACACACACAGGTGGGGTATGTAAGTTTCCAGAACGTTTTGAAATTAGCTGAACTTACAAAACATACTGCACCTTTAACATGCATACAGTTCACCTCCATGCATACAAATCACCTGGAGCATAAACTCAGGTTGGTCCGTCACCAGTAATTCCATTGCAGCTGTGCCGCTCTCTGCGATGGCATGTTGGAACAGACCGGCGGACAGAGGCGAGATGGCCTGGTGGTGGCGACGCAGAGAACAACACGTTGACAACACGCACGAGACACAAGTCAAGACACTGCCCCGATAATCACGATAATCACCAACACCTCGATTCACTGAATTCTATTCCATGCATATTATCATCAAACGATGGAGCGATTGGACGTGTCTGTGAATGTCAACGCGTGTGGATGAGTTCCCGACCAGCAGCGAGACGCTGATGCCCCCGGCGGACTGTCCGAATATCGTGACCAGGTCCGGGTCTCCCCCGAAGTCGCGGATGTTCTGCTGGACCCATCGCAGCGCCTCCACCTGGTCGAGCAAGCCCAGGTTCCCTGGAATGGCCTCATCCCCGGTGCTAGAGGTAAATATATCTTATCTTATATCTTATCTTCATGTTATTCCATCAGTGCAACCGGGCAACAGCTCACGCTAGAGAGTCTAGAGATGTGGAAATATACAGTTTATTGTATTTATTGCGTTTATTGCAGGGTCTGAGAACGGTTTAAGCAGGCGGTACGTGCTGACATGCTAGCACGCCTCCTGAGTGTGTGTGGTGGCAGCTGGTTCAACCTGTTCAACCTGGTTCAACCAGCCACACACACACACTCCACACCAGCCGTATATGCATCTCGTTATTGTTACCGTTATAATGCCTTGATTCAATTTGCAGCGTTTACATTTCTATTTGAGTAATTTGCTGCTTTTAACGCCTGAATTTCCCTCAGTGTTTTTAATTCAAAACTTCGGGACTCTTCATTCAACCCTTCTCCTGACCTTCTGACCTCTTGACCTCTTACCTGAGGAAGCCCAGCAGGCCCAGGCGGTACTGGATGGCCACCACGATCACGTTCTGGTAGGCAGCCAACCCTGAGCTGTCGTAGACGGTGGCAGAGCCACCGGCAAACCCGCCGCCGTGTATCCAAACCATCACCTAGCAGCAGAAATACCGCCGCGGTCAGACACGCTCACGCCGACAGACAGACCACAGATCCGCGCCTGAACATAACTGTAGTTTCTGAGTGGAGTACTTATGTAGGCATTAGTAGAAATTATGTAGTAGAAATGAAAAAGTAAAAAACGAAAATACAGAAGATCTATCTGTGTACACGCTACGAGTGGTAGCCTAGCAATGTTGATATAAGTGCAAAAACTAAAATGCAAACATGCCAGACAGTTGAGGTATAGGTCCATTAAGTGTTTCTCAGTATATGACAGTATATGTATGTGTGAGTGGGGTTGGCAAAACATGCTGCGGTTACAGCAAGCATGCAAATAAATTAAAAATGTTTTACAGTGAAGATATCTCTCATCAATTGCTGTATCCCAGTTCTGGCGCTTACCGGCAGGTTTGTGCCCGGGGCGGCTTTTGCAGGAGCGTAAACGTTGAGGTAAAGACAATCTTCGGACATGTCGGGAATGTCTATGTGCACGCCAAACATCTCCAACAAACGATCAAAGAGTGCTTTGTTTTGAATGCATCTGTTGAATAAAAACAAAGAGATTCGGAAAATGGTTTAAACACGAGTATCAGTGAGTGTCTGTGCTTAACAAACACATGAGAATCACATGTAGGCGCTGCAAACCCTAGAAATGTGACTTGGCTGCACGGTTTCCTTCATGTTCGTGAACTCAGAGACGGCAGGAGGGGAGGCAGAGGACAGGGCTTCAAGGTAACCCGGGCACTCCTTCAGTTAGGAAACACTAGACCTACAACAAACTGTTGAGCGGTCACATTTCAACGGTATCGTAGCATACCGCCAAATGTCTCGCTAGCTTTCACAGTTAATAATAAAGCCTGTTCGACATATCGTTATACATAACGTCTGATTCATTTATTCAATTTATAAATGTACAATGTACAGAACGTTGCCTCCTGATGTTGAGAGGGGGGGTAGCGAAAGGCATTCTGGGTAACGTAGGAAAACAGCACACCGGAGCAGATAACGATAAAGTATCGGAAAAATAGGACCTGCGGTGCGTTGTATGATGTTTTAGGCCGTATTATTACTTTAAATACCTGTAACCGTAACATTAACGTGAGTAGTGATTTGAAATGTGACAAAGAGCACAGCGGGGGACGCGGGAGTGGCGCCGGTTGGAACCCGTGTGTGTCCGTGCACTCCGTACATTAACGGCTGGGTGGTGGCGTCCCTGGTGGCGTCCCATCCCTCCGCGGGCTGGGGCGGGGCTAGCCTCAGCAGGCCCACGGGCGGCTTGGCGAAGGGGACGCCCAAGTAGGCCTGGATGTCCGCCTCCTGGTCCTTGACCGCCATGTACTGGCCTCTTAGGGCCCCCAGCTTCGTGTTCACCAGAGGTCCTTGGGAGCGGGGAACATTCAAGAACGTTGTAAGAGCAGTGGTTCCCCAACCTTGACTACCTCAGCTGGTTGAAAGTGAACTGAAGAGGCTGTTTACACTCTATGGTGTTGGTATTGTTTGTGGGTGTTTGTGTAAAGGCAGGGTCAGGTGTGTTGGTTCTACTTTAACAGGTATATCTCGTCTCAAAACGGAAGACAGGACATAGGGATTTTTTTTATTCCCAACAGATGAAATGTCAGTAAAATTAGGCCTATGTATCATAAAATAACATGTTTTGTTTCTGTAATCTAAATTGTATTAAATTATAAGTCGCTACTGAAATACTAGGCTCATTTTGCATTCAGTGTGGTGGATTTTGGTCATTCATCTACTTCTTTAGGCATTACACAATCAGTATTTTGTAGGGTAAGGGTCACAGGGGTGTCGGCGACATGTTCCTATTGGTATTGTTATTATTGTTATTGTTATCATTACGAGTATATTAAAAACACATTCAATAACATCAAGTAGCAAACATGATTATCACGGAAGCCCTGGATTTTGAAATCGCTTGACCGTCGCCAGTCTTGTATGCGCTGAACATCAAATCAAACGTCGCTTCCTTACCTTGAGTTTGTGCACCAGCAGAAAGAGCCAACACGCAGCACAGCGCGACAGTGAGTGTGTGAGCGGGGCCCCCCATGGTGCAGGCTGCAGCTTCCTTCACGCAGGCTTCTCACGTCCGAGTCCTCGTCTCAGAGGGACAGAAGATTAGTTGCACAATTGAAACTTGATCAAACGGAGTCGAATGACAAACGTGCCACCTGCCCACAGGTCAATGTCCTGTGATCATACAACATCAATAATGTGTCGTCCAGGAGGGCACGCCCACAGCAAGGCCCATAATGCAACGGGGCGGTTTGATGCAAATGGTGATTTGAAACAACAGCAAAAATTAACAAATACAAACAAATAAAAAATAGATCAATATAAATAAACAAATACAAATCTCACACATACACACTCAATTACTGTGTGTGTGTGTGTGTGTGTGTGTGTACTGTCAGAGCTTCTTGTAATAATGACCCCCTTGACCACCAGGGGTCACTAGGAGTCAGTGGTAGGACTGCCTCCTCTGGTTTTATCGGTGTCCTTCGGTGGCAGCTTTCGTCACGTCTACACTTTAGTATAGGAGGAGGAAGATCCTCACAAAACAACATTGTGAAGATGGTGGAACTGTGGTAGAAATATATAGTCTCTACAGTGAATGTTGTCATTAGTGAGTCAGGTAAGGGTCATCTTCAGGTCCCTCATCAACTAGAGGGACTCTTCTGGTGGTTGTTATATATAATAAAGTATTTCTGATTCTGATTCTGATTCCCATGATGCATTGCTTTCCCTCAGATCCTGACCCCGGTTGTAACCACACTAAACCCTTACCTAACCCTAACCGTCTTTGATTTAATGCATACACTTTTTATTATAGTCAAATACAATGTTCAATACAATATACAATGTTTAGATAACGATAAAAGACAAAGAAATGGAAAAACGAATAAAACAAATGAAAATGAAAACACGGTGGACTCAGGAAATAAATTGAAGTCTCGAGTCACAGAGAAGTGACTTCAGAGGGATGACAACAGGAGAGGTGTTATAGTGGCCCAGAGTGTAAATTAAGAACACGGAGCCACGTGTTTAAACCGTTGAGCCCCAGAGAGACCACTGTCAGCACATCCCTGATCCCTCTCCTGCAGTAACGCAGGCTTCCCATTGGCTGAACAGGTGACGGTAAACGAAGGAAAACAGTAAATCGCGGTGTGCAACAAAAGCTGGACCATTGGACCAAAGTTGGACCATTGACGTCATCGGTGTTGACATCGACAGAGTTGATGTTGCTGATGTGCTTAGCTTCGTGTCGGTAGGGTTGATCTGCTGCTTTCCTCAGGGAGATGAAAGTGAGGTGACTAAGGATGAACACGAAATCCAACCAAAAGACCCACCCACACACACACGCACGCACACACACACACACGCACGCGCACACACACACACACACGTACACACACGCACACACACACACACACACACACACACACACACACACACACACACACACACACACACACACACACACACACGCACACACACACCCGCACACACGCACACACACACACACCCACACCCCCACACACACACACGCTCCCACACACACACACACACACACACACACACACACACACACACACACACACGCGCGCACACACACACACACGCAGAGACACACGAGAATGATGGGCTATCATTTCTCTTCCACAGCAGCAAA
>OOFB01032505.1:0-11032 GCA_900323305.1 Trachyrincus murrayi | reverse complement strand
TTGAGCTGTGTGTGTGTGTGTGTGTGTGTGTGTGTGTGTGTGTGAAGTGATAAATGTCTTTCTCTCAATGCCTTACAATGTACAAGTCATCACAGTGTCTCGACAGGCTAGAAGACAGTAGCTTTGAATCTCTAGCGCTCTCTCTCTCTCTCTCTCTCTCTTTCTTCGTCTCTATCTCTCTCTCTCATTTCTCCGCTTCGTCTCCTACTAAAGCCTAAGCAAAATATAACCATTGCACAATACAGCTGAGACAGTACATATATATATATATACAGTATATTGATGTAATCGCTACAGAGAAGCACAGCAGAGAAGAACAGCAATACAAAGCAAGTCCAGCAGAAGCATACGATGTCTTTACACATTAAAACATTCAGCAAGTTTCTTGTTGTTTCTTTTCCCGCTGGTCTGTGTGTCTGCTTGTCAGTGTGTCAGTCTATCTGTCTCTTTCTGTGTCGGTCTATCTGTGTGTCCGTGTGTGTGTGTGTGTGTGTGTGTGTGTCTGTGGCCCTCTGTCTGCGAGGCGTGGACGTCAGTGTCGCAGTAGAGGCTTTCTCGTCGTCAGAGGCTGCAAAGAGGAGGAGGGGGAGGAGGAGGAGGAGGAGGCTGAGCTAACGTTAGCCAGGGCCCACTGAGGTCACCATCCACAGATACACAGATAGAGAGACATACAGAGAGAGAGAGAAAGACATACAGAGAGACAGAGAGAGAGAGAGAGAGACGATACGAGAGGGTAAAAGAGATAGTGGGGCCAGGGGAGATACAGTGTATGGATGACAGCAATGACAGAGAGTGGTGTGTGGTTAGAGGGAGGGGGTCGGGCGAGGAAAAGAGAGAGAGAGAGGAAGAGAGAGAGAGAGAGAGAGAGAGCGAGAGACAATGGTAGTGGTATAGGTGGCAGTATAGAGACAGAAGGATAATAGTCAGAGGACCAGAGGGAGGCATATGGTAGAGAGACAGATAGGAAGAGGGAGAGAGAGAACAAACATCCAAAAGACACATACAGTAACTCCCCACTCAGCTATTCTCACAATTGATCTCAATCAACAGCATCAAAAACATCAACCAAACAGCGCCAACGACAAAAACAGTGAATTATGACATCTAGATCATATTTTCTTCACATAATTACAACATGATATTCATACAATATCTGCTATATTAATACAATTTTCTTGTAATGTTCAGATAAGTGTGTGTATGTGTGAACAAATGTTTTCCTCATGAAACTAGATTAGATTAGTTAGATTAGATTAGTCATCATGTAGTCACAGTACTGGCTGCTAGATTAGATTAGTTATCATGTAGTCACAGTACTGGCTGCTAGTCGCATTGTAGACTTGTGGTCATATCATTGTTACATTGATTCATCCTTTGTGATACGTTACTTTACCTATATACTTCTATTTTGATGATACTGAAAATAGATAGACATATTTATTGCTAATTACTAACTGCAAGATTTGTCAGCCAGAATCTCTGCAGCTTTGTGTATTGTTTAGGTTGAGTTAGCTTCCACATAAATAATAAAATAAATCTAGCCTAGAGTATGATTAGTTTAGATGTAATTATGATTTACATACAAATTGTTTGGCAGCGACAGCAAAGGTGATGGAACGAGATGGAGAAAACTACAGACATGAATGCAAGTAAGTATGATATTAAGTATCTCGAAATGCAAATGCGTACAATTTGCTTCAATGCCGAGTCGAGGAAAAAGTAGGAGACCGAGATACAAAAATAATCAACCAAATGTTTTATAGAACTTCGACATATATTGGATTTCAGGGTGGGAGCGAAGAAAGAAACCTTGAAAACATGGTCTACTGCCATACCTCAAGCATCTGTCTCCTGCTTTAGTATTCTACGCTTGCTTTCACTTACATCATTTTTGCATGGCCAATTGAATTAAACAGATTGCTTTTTAAAACTCCAATGTCCAAGGTAAAACCACCTGGAGACAGCCAGGGCAGAAATATCAAATGTGAGCAAAGGATGGACGCAAATCCACCAATTACCCCAGATCATGCTTGTTAACGCCATGGGGAAGGACTTTATCAGCGTAGTCTGGTGGCTCTGCAGAACAGCGGTAGTAAAGGAACTGGATTGATCTGGATGTGGTGGGAGCTTAACCAACTGATAGCTCCATCTGAATACTTTCTATCTTCCAATTTCCACCCAGTACCTCCCCCATGCGTCAGCGTACCTGACCTGTTCTACCCTCACCCACGGCCTGATGGTCCTCGCTCCTCCTCCTCCTCACCGCCAGGGTCTTTATTCCACAAGGCTAGGCTGAAAGAGAGCTAGTCAAGCCTGCGGGGGCTCACGGCTGGTCTCCAACCCCCGAGAGGGATAACTTAAAGCCAACTGCTAAAAGGATCCAACTAACCCTCCGCGGTTCCATCTATTGAAACCTCTCCTTCATACCGGCTGCCTCTGGCGGGAAAAACATTGCCACTGAGTGTCTCTGCGGGATTTAACGTATATTATGATCTACTGTCTTTGTCATGGTTCCACTGGCAGAGAGAACGGAGGTTTACGTGAGCTTAAGGTATTTTTTGGTATTAAATGTATTTGCTTAAGTGCACCCAGTATTGATATCTGTCCAAAAATGATGGGTTACATACAGACAAAGGGACAATGTCTCAAGTGAATGGCTTGAGATTTCTGAACAATGAAGTGAGGGAAAAGGTTTTCATCATGTTTGTGGGCGGGACGTAGAACGTAGACGTAGCGTTAAAGTGATTGTTTAATAGACGTATTGATTGACCCAGATCCCAACAACACACAAAGACAAGGGAATAATTACAAAGGTACGTTACCATGATGGTCGTCACGACTACGGTCCTGTTCTCCATTGCTGAGCTGTCATTGGACAGAGAATTTTCATTTTGGACCAATACCAGCTTATCAATGTCATTCCAGTAGCCAATCTGGAAGAGAGAGAGAGAGAGAGAGAGAGAGAGAGAGAGAGAGAGAGAGAGGGAGAAAAACATACAGGTAAAATGAATACAAATATAAGAATGAGATTGGCTGAGTGAATAAAATGTCCAGTCAGGGAATAGCATTAGAACTCTCTAAAACACCGCTGAATATAACTAAATATAAATCTGAAAAATAACTATGAAAGTAAAACTTCAGACGAGGCAAAGAGAGCAGACAAGGCAAAGTATAGAAATAAAAATATATATATATATATACTTGTCCTCTCTCCAGTAAATTTCCCATTGGAACGGTAGAAGATATTGAGAGATATTAAGCTAGCATGTAGTGCACTCGTCAGACACTGGAGTGTCCTAGGAGTGCTTCAGACGCAGGGACAGAGTGCTATTTTAATGACCCTATGTGTGCCTAGATGTGTGCTCTTTTTCATTATCAGCCTACACTGTGTGAATTGCCAATCAATAGTGATGCCGCGTTCCGTTTCCCGTAATGATATTGTAGCTGCAGAGAGTCTACCTTCTTACAGAAATTCAGGATAAATTCGGTTTTCTGTATAATATAACACAATCTACTTGTAGTTATATTATACATTTTCTGCATGTATATTGACACGTAAAGTCACAAATAAGTCACAATAATGACTTTCATTTGTGACAATTCCTCTTGAAAACCAAACACAAGCTCATACCTTGCGTGGGCCATTGCTCTTCAGCTCAAACACATCCATGGTATAGTTGACCCTGCGTCCATAGTGGTCGAACTGAATGTTCCCCGTCAGGCCATGAATACGCACCTTCATCCATCACAGAATGAACAGGGGAAGAAAGGAAGGAAGGAAGGAAGGAAGAAAGAAAGGAAGAAAGAGAGGTAGAAAGAAAGAAAGAGAGAAGGAGAGAGAAAGAAAGAGAAAGAGAAAAAGAAAGAAAGGGAGAAAGAAAGAAAGAAAGAAAGAAAGAAAGAAAGAGAAAGAAATAAAGATTGAGAAAGAAAGAGAGAAAGAAAGAGAAAGAGAGAAAGAAAGAGAAAGAAAGAGTGAAAGAACGAAAGAATGAAATAAATAAAGACATTTTGTTAAAATACAAGGTGGCCCCTTGATGTTCAATAAACATGTACATCTGCATGGATTACTATTAGTTGATTACATGGTGTGTGTGTGTGTGTGTGTGTGTGTGTGTGTGTGTGTGTGTCACCTGTTTGAGTGTGCGCTCCATGTCTATGCCTTGGTTCCAGGGGGCAGCCGGGTTGGCCAAACAGTCACCTGCGTTGCCACGCCGACTGATGTCGATCTTTTGCCGCCGCAGGTTCCGGAAGGCCTCGGCCATCACTAACACGCCATCGTAGGTGAGAGAGGAGGTGTACTGATGGAGAGAGAGAGAGAGAGAGATAGAGATATATATATATATATATATATAGAGAGAGCGAGAGAGAGAGAGATGGATGGATGGATAGATAGATAGATGGATAATATACATATATAAGAAACCATGATGGAGGTGGAGATGAGCATTGAGCAAAAGATTGAATAATTAAAATGTATTCATGGATTATTTTCTTTTTATACAAATTAACCAAGGAGGTCATTCTCACCACAGATTTGATACATGATATTTATTAGAGCCCCAACATGGTGGTGATGCGTTCTACATGTGTACGTTTTGGTATAAATACACTATTAACATTAGAATTCAATCATCTTTTTAATATTACTTCATTCAGTTCTGAGTACTCCCCATGGCCTCATAACCCACACTTTATCTGTTAATGAGTTATCAAGATAACATTTGATTTATGCACAAATGTTGCCACATAAATTGTCACATATATTGTGGAATAACACTACACACTTTGTCCACGTTCTTTTGTTAGGAATAATACAAAATAGGGTTAAGAATTCAATTACTTGAACACCACGCACTTGGAATGTGTAAAGCAGCTTATAGTGTTGATGTAGAAAGAAGTAAGATATAATGTATTTAATGTTATGCTGCCTTGACTCTTTCTACAAAGTAATTAAATATCATATAAACCACCCAACTAGTTACTGTCACTGGTTTTTGTGAGTGTAGTGTGTAGTGACGCTACACACGCTGATCTGCTCAAATCTAGCAGTAGCAATATACTCTGACTTTTACTGTACTGAGACTTAACAACACGTAATCTTGAACACAGTTGTGAATGTTATAATCACTGTGAATGTGGCCACCTCTATGGATTGATTCCCAGGGCAGGGTGTGAAAACCATTCAAAGTAAATTAGGTTAAATTACTTCCTGACATCTTTATATCATTTCATCGATATACTGTACCATGGCCGTACATCCACTACATATTTTGCGAATAGAATTAATGGCTATTTAACTGTAATACATTTAGCTATTCACTGTCAAATACAGCACATATTAAAAACGAATTAAATGTGACGTAAACTTGTCGATGATGTCAAAATCTCGGTTGTTAAAATCATGGTATTTTTAAATCATCAAAATCAAAAGATGTGCAGAGACAAAGGAACGTATATTACAGTAAAAAAACGAAAAAGAGAAGTTGGTTGACACACAGCTAGACCATAGCTATTATAAATGTCCCGGCAGTTTGTCCCTTTCCCTGACAACCCTCCTCTGGCGTCCCTCAAGGCGCGTTGTTTGCCACACTGCACATGTTTGTTTGTATACATCCTTCATCTTCTATGTTTGAACCCAAGAAGCCCTGGGGCTTATGAGGGACAAACCGGGATTATAGAATTCATATCAAGAGAAAAACACAGCTGGAACATTTTCCTTGAGCCATGGGTCACCTCTCTTCTTCTTTTGTTCAGGACAAGGCACAGAACAACTACAGCTGAACGATCAGTATTTAACACAACGCTTCTAATTGTCACACACATTCTTGTAGACTTGCTCACAGTGAATTAACCCCAGGAGCATACGGGGCATGTCATATGCATGTTGATATTTCCGTGGCCACTGATCACTTTCATTACGAGCCATTAATGACTGGGGTCACACTAGTCCACAGGCAGCGAGTGTTTTGGGTTAAAATTAAACAAAACATTGCATTTTGCGGGGCCGTCGCCACACTGTGAACAGGACACGCCCCGGGTGCTTTACAATGTCACGCCTTGTTAGCAGAGATTATGCATGGCCCCAGGCTAGCTGTGGGCCTGAGGCTAGCTGAACCCATTTCAGACACGATACAAGTGAACCTAGGACACATAAGGACACGACAGGACTCTTCGTGGGTTTTTAATAGATGTAGTGTTGTCACATTTGTATATCAGAGCCGAGAAAGCTGCCTGCTGCGATGGGTGTAACAAAAGGGTATAGTTACTGGCCAGAAACAGGCCAGTAACCACCTTAAAGGACAGCAGGGCCATGCCCTCAGTATTTTTATTTAATTTAGTAAAACATGTCCTCTATTAATTTAACCCGATTACAGGGGAAAACTAGTTTATCTCCCACCCTCACCTCTAAGCCATGTTGAGTCTATTGACCTCCGAATCCTTCAGCTCCTGGCTGCACCAACCCCGGTTATCACTGAGGCACCAACGTCGTTAATACGATATTGTCCTGTCTTCCTTCTCTCTTTATTTCTTATTTCCCTTCTCTCCTGTTCTCCTTCTCCCTTGTTTCTCACTCTTTCTTGACCTCTCCCCCCCCCCATTTATCAGTTTTACATTATCTCCTTGGAAACTATTTTAATGTCTTCCTGATTGTCAGTCATATGATTAATATGAGCATATTTCCTTTGGCGGCAATAAAAACTTGTGGCTGTTCGCTTGTCCAGCTAGGACAACATTACTCTTGGGTTCGGTTTTTCCTTTGTGAAATGTCGAATTGGAAACGTCTTTTCCATAGAATCCCGTGGACTGCAGGTAAGGCATTCTTCCACACAGTTATGGTCACAGTGGATTGGTGGGATCAGCCACCTCACTTTTTCAATCATGCAAAGTCACACTCTGATTGGATAACAGGCTATGCCCAGTGCATTCAGTAATAGTGTAATTGGTAGAACCTCTCTCCTCTGTCACACTCTGGTAGGCCTAAAGGCTGTGGCTAGCAGCCGCTGTCACACTCTGATTGGTTAAAACGCTGTTCCCAATTCAATGCATCATGCTGTGACTGGTTAGCCAGCTGGAAGGGAGTGGAGAAGCTGCTGCCTAATTGGATTCCTTGGTGTGTGTGTGTGTGTGTGTGTGTGTGTGTGTGTGTGTGTGTGTGTGTGTGTGTGTGCATGCACTGCATGCTTGCAGTGTAAGACATGTGCTCGTGCCTGTCGCATGAATTATGCACATACTCCTAACTCCGTTACACATTGTTTCAGCAAAATCACTGACTTAATCAGTTAATTCATTATTAATGTATGTGCAACGTTGAACTAATATGTATGGCATTACCTTGAATGTTCCTCGAAACAAAAAAAACAATAAAGTTACCCAACCAGGCTGTGATTGCCTCACTGAAGAGACACGCCAAAGTGACACTCTGTAATACAGTCTTGGTAGCTCCTCTGCTACAATGTGCATTGTTGTTTGCAGAGACAGGCCTGGTGCTTACTTTTGGGGGGCTTTCGGATCCTGGGTACTCCCTCTGGTCCAGCTTGTTCCAGCGTTGCATCAGTTTAATGACCATTGGCTTGCTGAAGTCAACCAGCTGAAACCCAGTCACGTTGGCTCCGCCATGCATAAACCTCTCCAGAGATATGTCCTTAAAGCCCTGAGAAAGACACAAGGCAAGAAAGAAAGAGCAGTAAAAGTCAAAAAGGAAATGTAATGTAATGTAAACATGAAATGTTGAACTGGTTATCCAGGAATATTTGCCACAAGCTTAAAAAGCTTCACCTGAACACCAGTTTAATTATAATACAGCAGCTGTGTTTGAGTCATTTTAAAGGTTACAGACGTTCATGACAAGGAGATAAGTCATGTATTTCTGTTTTTTATCTTTTCTTAAGATGAACAGATGAAATAAATGAAAAAGGGATGGTATCTATCCGTGAAAATATCAACTTGGAGAAATCTCCTAAATTAAATGAGTACTAGGGACATAACGTGATGAAGTAAATCATATTGTATTCCAATTAACTTAATAACACACTGTCATAGGTGCCTTCTCCTTTTCATCTAAATTCACTGTTTGACTTGATATTGTTTCATTATTAAATCCAGCTACCCGCTAATCTAAACCCCCCTTATAATGTAGAAAAGCTATTACCATCAAAAAATTACATTTGAGTTACAGTATCGAAATAAACCTTACCAGGTTGGCGACGATGTAATGGTAACCTTTCACATGTTTCCCCACACTGACAGCCTAAGAGACAAAGAGAGATAATGAGAGAGAGAGAGATAATATAGATAATAGATAACAGATAAAGAGAATAGAGTGAAAGAGAGATATATGTATTTTTAAATGTCCTGGAAATCATAGGTTTATAAAAAATAACATTAACATGAAATATGAATTTCTATCGACCATAAGTAAGTGACCACTCAGTTCTACTACAGCCACCTGCATTGCAACCATCACCACATCTGACCAATGGAAGGCTTGTTATGGAGGTCAATACACACTGAGCTTTCTGTTTTGGTTTATGGGGATTGTAGTTCAATAAAACAGAGAATAGTTGCCGAGGACGAATCAATGTACACAACAATGTCCTATCCAGCTGCTAATTGAATACAACTTGGCTTTGTTCCATGATACATTTTATGGACTTTTTCAACAAACGTGTAGCTCATAATGCTATGACTCCTGTAATCCAATGATAAATTATAATATTTGACGTAACATATAGTATAAAATGTATCATTTAGGTGTGCACCAGTATAGCCAATATAAATGAACATCTACTGGTTCATACTGGTGCTCTGAGACCAACAAATGGACATTACTTAATATTGAGAACAATATGTGTGAAAAGGTGAATAATCATACCAGAGTATGCATAGTATCCTGCTTTTATTGCAGTATACTTTTTATATAGTATACAACATGTATATATAATACATACACATCTGGTTGTTCCAGGTCTGTGTGTCTGCATGGCTGTGGGCTCAGGTTAGTATGTGTATAAAGCATGTGTGTATGTGTGCATGTGTGTGTGTGTGTGTGTGTGTGTGTGTGTGTGTGTTTAGAGACCGCGAATCAGACATGTTGACAGGTGGCAGAATTGGTGGGCCATTACAATGAAACCTGGGTCAAAAGTCACACAGACACACAACATTACACAGCAACACACACACACACATTTCCCAAACAGTGTGTACTTCTGGGTGCTTCTGGGTTCACCTGCTCTAGAATGCTCTGCAGTCTCTCTGGCTCCAGGTCAATGACATATTTCCTCTCCTGCCGTCTGTCCAGGTCCTCCAGCAGACGCCTGTAGGCTGCCTCATTGAAGCTCTCCACACAGATAGCACTCACCTGCAGACACAGACACAGACACAGACACGCACGCACACACGCACACACACACGCACACGCGCACACGCACAACGTCTTATCGATCACAAGCACAACATCAGGAACAAATACATAAACACACACGCACACACACAAACACACTCGCTTACATGCAAATGCATATTTGTTTATTATTTTATATTGTGTGTGTGAGTGTGCACATGTATGTGTGTGTGTGTGTGTGTGTGTGTGCGTGCATGTGTGTGTGTGTGATTTATGGTTCTCTGACCTGCCAGCCGTTCTGTCCTGCTCGCTCCATAATGGCTTGCAGTATGGCGTAACCTAGGCAACAGAAAACAACAACACAGGATGTGATATTATTACATTACAGTGCATGCTGGAGTCGCTGCCGCCGCCTTAACACACGACTCGAGGGAAGAGAAAGAGTCCAATCAGCAGTCCTTTGGGGTGACTTTCATTGGTAGTTTTTCGCTGAACACAGCCCAGATCCTGTTGACCGAAGCATTAATGCGTTGACCTGAAATGGGGGGGGGGCAGAATTCTCCTCACTTCATCATCAAACTGTGTGGGTTAAAAAAAACAAAGCCAGCGAAAAAAAATCAATAAATAAAAAAGTTTCGAACCATCCACTTCAAACCTGTCCGTCTAAACTAAACGAAAATCACCGACGCATCTCCAAAGACAAATGAAACGTGAAACCCTCATCAGACAAATTGCGCCCCGCAGACAGGCACAACGCAGCCTCCTCCTGGTCTTATATTGTCATTGACGGACGGCTGTTGGACACCAACCACCTGGGAGCGTGTGGCCCGGTAGTCACAGTCAGAGAGATACTCTGTGACTGTGTCACCGCTGGATGTGTCACAGAGCTCACCAGCTCATCAGACAGTACAGACAGTACATTTGTCAGCAGGCTGGAATGGCGCTGCTCATAACAATGAATAGTATATTACAGAACAGAAGAGCTGTGAAATGCAGTGGGAAAATGACGATTTGAATGTCCAAATCATGTGCGCACACACACTCTCACACGGACACACGCTCACACACACACACGCTCACACACACACATCCCTACACACACGAGTGTGTGTGTGTGTGTGTGTGTGGTTGTGTATGTGTGTGTGTGTGTGTGTGTGTGTGTGTGTGTGTGTGTGTGTGTGTGTGTGTGTGTGTGTGTGTGTGTGTGTGTGCGTGCGTGTGTACGTAGGGATGTGTGTGTGTGTGTGTGTGCGTGCGTGCATCTGTGTGCGTGTGTGTGTGTGCACGTGTGTAAGTATGTGTGTATGTAGGGATGTGTGTGTGTGTGAGCGTGTGTGTGTGTGTGTGAGCGTGTGTATGTGTGCGTGTCCCCAGCAGCCAGTATGTCTTGCAGCAGAGCAGAGAGCATAAAGCAGACCACGGTGATACTTCCCATTTTCCACAACATTACCGGCGGCAGGTCCTTATGGGAGCCGGTAATGAAGGGCCGTACCTTGGCCAAGTCACGGGTGAACGCTGCCCAAACTCCAGCCATTCATCCTGTCCTCCCGGCCTTCCCTCTATCCCCTTAATCCATTACCCAACCCCCTCTTCATGATGGCTCTCCTGCCGTCCTCAGCCACTCTCCATTCTGAAGTTTCTCACCCCCCACCAACCTCCAGCCCTCTCTTCTCCCCTCATCCTCTCCTG